>JAHDVE020010407.1:0-17305 GCA_022606495.2 Halesus radiatus
TAAGTATGTAGAGGGATGACCGAATAAAGGAGAATATATGAATGGTAGAAGAAGTCGAGGACGCCGGATGAAGACATGGCACGATCAAGTGAATCTAATACTTGAGTTAAGCCATAATATGAAGAGTCAGAATAATAGAACGGTATGAATGAGGCGATGTATGAATGTGAATGAACCAAGGAGTGCGTGCCAAAACCGAGATTTTTGGCGGTCTATCCTCTCTACCTAACTCTGTAGAGAAAAAGCGTGATGGTTAGTTCGTTAAAGACAAATAAAAAAATATGGCATTAAAATAATTATTAATTATTCGCTACCATTTGTTTTCAGAAACTCAAAATCGTAGGTATCTTGTTTATTTGGATTTTTTCAATAACTTTAACGTTATTCACTTTGTTTTGAATTGTGGATAATAATAATCCATCTTAAATTTGATAAAAAAAAGTCAATAGCATTTATTACCTTGATATAAAAATAACTATGAAAATGGAATAACACACTTTTATAATCTTATTCAGGGATATCCGACAAATTCGTTTGTTTAATTGGGGGGTTTAAAAGTTGAACCTGCTAATCTTATAATATTTCCATAAAAATAAAAATAAATTATATGGTACCATAATTATATACTTAAATAACAATAATACGAGTAAATGGCAAAGAACCTACATGTTTTTGTTTGAAAACAGTTAGTTTGAAGGTCTCTCACTAAGTCGACTCCCCAAAAACAGTAATCTGTCTTTTCTGAAAAAAGTCATTATTTTATTATGCCAGTGAAAGGGGTAAAAAAATTGTTGACTGCTGTATTTTTTTTTTAAATGCGTCATAAAAGTGATTTAACTGTTGGTTCAAAAAAATTTGCACCATTTTTGTTGCAAAATACCACTGTTGATGAAAAATAACATCATTTTCCCGAAAAATTATGCAAATTTCTCCAAAAATAACGTGAATTTCAAGGATAAATAACGCCACTTTTCCCAAAAAATAACAGCAATTTTCCAGTCACACACGTTTTTGTAAAATGGAAAAAATGTTCCCGCAGTCATGCCTCAGTTATCTCGTTATTTAAATTATTTGAATCAATATTTTTCAAACGTGACGTTCGTCTTTGATCTTTACTGAAATTATTGGACATGGTGAATGGTGACAACCAGTAAGCGCGTTCGTTTATCTGGGCAAAGACCGGTATCGAAAGAAATATAATATATCGGGGTAGGTTCTGTGCAGGTACTGTTTGTAATGGTACCTACCCATTGCTGGTGTATTTAAAATCCCGGCAACACCGTGGTATGGTTATACGTAAATATAATATATACTCACGCCTCTCGTCAGGTACTTTCCCATCCACTTCCTATGCAGAAACCGTTGCAAATCTTGAGAAATTCTTGAGAGTAAATAGGACAAGCAAGAAACATTGAAGATAATTGATATATTTATTACAATAAATTACGAATCAGTTTGAAAACTTGCCGATTTTATAACAATCGCTGTCCTTTTATATAAAATAAACTCCTAGTTGAACACCGGATTACGTTTGGACATACATTAATATTTATTTAAAATAATTTAATTAGTTTTAAGTTATCCTCTAGGTTTGATTTCTCATTAAAAATAATGTTTCATTATTATCAGTAAGATAAGAGAAATTTATTGAATTAATATTATTGACGATGAAAACAAATATAGTTGGCGACAGGCTGGCTTTAAAATAAGGCGAAAGACAGCCGATAATAAAAGAAATTTCAAATGAATACATTTATTCCTGAAGATGATAGCATTGCTATCGAAACATGTAGAAATATTTATATATTTTAAGTAAAGTGGTATATACAAAGTGTATTTTCAATTATATAATTAATAATGATGCCACAAAGTTATCAATCATTTGAAGAAATTACAAATATATTACCCTTAATATTCGTTAGCGATAGATGCAACATAATGCAACATATGCAATCACAAACTTTGAAGAAAACAATGTCCTTTATTTACACACTTTACGCAGTATATTACTAATCACAAAGATGACTCGATTTAAAGATAAAAAAGTAGATATTCTGCTGCGTTCTGCTTACATTTAAATATTGCAGCTCCGCTTGAAAAGGAGTTAAAGAAATACGTCTTTTGTCTCTATTTTTTAATTAATTTATTCTCTCATTCGACGATTCGATACGCAAACCGGTTATATGACACGAATAATTATCCCTCATCGAAGGTACCCGATCAAAACAACATTATTAATATTAAAATACATAGTAAATAAAAAGGGCCTCATATGGGTTAGTCTGAAATGTAAATAACCAGAGCTTGGATTTATAAACTTACCAAATTGCGGATTTTAAACGAGTTAACGATAAAATATCACTACTAACAACACCGCTAAAGACTATTTATAAATAATAAATAATGTCAAACACTAACATGCTCTAAGCTCGCAAATAACACGAGAAAACAAAGATGAATGAACTCGAAAACACTTTCAGAGCGTAATCTTAAAAGACTACTTAGTTTCTTTACACGTGAAATACAAAAGTTGACGAAAAGCTATTGGATTATAACTTTGTTTGACGTTTCCTTTTAACACTAAATTTGACGGTCGAACGAAAATAAAGCTATTGTGTTGATTTTATTGACCCAGACATCTGGCGGAGAACCGCCAAACTAGGTGAGTATCCATTCTACAGCCGCGTTTTTTTAGCCTAGGCTGGTAGGTACTGCGAGTAGTTTGTATCGTCAGCGGTAGATGTCACGGCTCTGCCCGTTGAGGTTGACCTAATATTTAGAAAATCGGCGAATATTGGAGGATAAGTTTTTTTCTATTTTTGTATTTTAAGCATTACCTTTAAATGAAGACAACTCCATTTGATAATGGTTAACGTATTTTTTAAATATCGTAAGATTTTGACAAATCAAAACGTTTCATTTGATTATTTAATGAAACTAATAGCATTGACCTACAATATCTAGTAGAGCGAGATGTGGAATCGGACCCACGACCTTCAGAACAATATTTTACTATGTTTTTAATTCATACATTTGTTTTTTTTTTACAATAACTCCGCACAGGAGGCCTTGAGGGAAATTATTATGTCATCTTTGGGGATGCTGTGTGTAGGGTCTTTTAGGGGATAGGAAGGAGTGAACCTGGGCCTTGAAGAGACCCATGTTGTGAACATAGAGGCCGGCAGATTATTCCACAATCGAGCTCTTGAACACAAGAACGAGTCGTAGAAGCGACCCGTTCTCATGTGGCAAATGTCAACCGTGTGCAAATGTTAGGCTGTATTACTTGTATCTAAATGAATATAATGTGAAAATAAATTGAACCCTTTCACTAATGAAAATGATAACGACTAACCGATTAGTACTTAAAATAATATTGAATGCGGTGGTGCATTGCTCTTTGACCAGTAGTAGTAAGTAGTATCTATTTTATTATCATCTTCCGTTGTGGCCTACTGAATAAATGGGCGTACAAATTCATTACAATATTCATTGAAATAAACATTTTAATGAAAAAAAAAACTATTTTTCTATTATGATTTAATGTCTTTACTTTGTGCCTCTTTTCTTAGGGTAGGCACAACTTTTCAGCCTCCATGGACTGCACGGCACTGATTGAATGTAATGTTGTATTATTTTGAAGAATTATTATAGTTTATCGAAGGAAGCAATCACTTTGTGGCTTGACATTATAATTTAAATAAAAAAATGTTTTTGTTTTAAGCCACTTTATTTTTACACATATTTATGCATTCGACCTACCTCTCTATCTACCGCACTACCACCCCCTCTGTGATGCTCTGTCCTGTTCTACCCTATCGTGCTGTCTCTTTTCCTCACTTTTTCTGTCTCCATTATTATATCTCTGTATTTTAATTTTAGTTTATATGTGTACATTCCTGAAGAAGGTTGAGTCCAACCGAAACCGGTCGAATGCATAAATATGTGTAAAAATAAAGTGGCTTAAAACAAAAACATTTTTTATTTAAATTATTATAGTATCAATATTCTGTATATCTCACCTATATATACCAAATATGCTTACTCCATGTAGGTTCGCTTAGTTTTAAATTTTACCCCGACAAAGCTTGAGATGAGGGAAACTAGTTATTGATATTTGAAAATAAATCAGTGGTTTAAAATAAAGTTTGTTTTATATATCTCAAAGTCAATGTAAGTTTGTTTGTTTATTTGTCTTCGATTTTCTCGAAAATTACTGGACAGGTTTCGTTGAAAATAAAACAGTCTGTTCTTATTAGTGCCGGGAAGGTTTAGATAGTAGTTTGAATAAAATCCAATATGTAAAATTGTTGCTATAACGTTTTAAAATTAGTATGAAAAACACTAAACCCGCCATGTTTTATTTAGATTAGCCCATAGATATGACACTCTGGTAAGCCACACATTGCATATTCAAACGAAGAAGGTTTTTTGGGAAGAATATTTTCAAAATGAAAAACACGAGTAGGTACCTACTTAAGAATTTAATGATTTACATGTTTTGAAAAAATAACGTTTGGAATGAAATAAAATATTCAAATGAATGTTTCTTTATTTGGAGATAGTTACTTTCGCTGTCAAATCAATTATGGCACCCCAATGACAATCAAGAATTCACAACTTCGTAACTTTATTAAAAAAAAAAAATCCCGAGCAAGGCCGGGTACACATCAGCGAGTATATAATAAATATGTCAAACCACAAAGTAATTTCATTATTTTTTTTATTGAAAAATATAATTTAAAAAAAAGGAAAATAGTTTAAGGTTCATAAAAATTAATAAAAAATATGCACACGAGTCCCAATAGGAAACAAATACATTAATTTCTTTCTATGAAAACAATTTATTAGTTCTTAATTTGATTGCATTATTTCTTAATTTCTGTTTTTTTTTAATTGTCAGGGTTTTTAGTTCCATTTTGAAAAACTTGAAAAAACTTGAAAAACTGAAAAATTTTGTTGACATACCTATCTACTCACATCACGATTTTGAAATAAAATAATGAGGGTGTTTTTAAACTTGCTAAACCTTGTGGACCGTGTACACGCACGCGCCATAAAACGTAAATTATAAATGAATTACTTTAGACAAATACCTCATACTATTATTAGTAACACAGCGACCATGACTAAATCCTAATTGTAAAAGTTAACGTATAATTTTGGGCTACTACTGTCCTAGGTCAATGCCATTCCATGCGTGATGTAAATATTGAACAATATTACTGTAATGTTTATTTTACGTTTTGTGTGCGAGAATTTCTAGCGGAATAATGATATATTATTACGCATGCCCACATTTTAGTGCCCATTCCATGCTATTGTCGAACTGTTTTACCCACTAGACGTCCTAGAGACACCAAGCCTTCTCCGGAATACATTCAGTGAACTTAATTTTAGTCCCAATAATGAATAAACATGAATCTTTTGATGCATATTTCATGAGGGTATGTAAATACATGTTACAAAGAAGATAATAATTCAATGCAAAACCATGGATTTCAAAAAAATATGTATTGATTGCTAAAATTCCAACGAAATCAGGCGCTCTTTATGAAGGTGGCGACAAGGTTGAAATTCCCGCTTAACATCGGCCGCATGTTTCGATTTACGCAAAAAAACGTCACTAAAATGCGTGTTTTATTTTATTTTGTTTAATGGTCATATTCTAAAAAAAATTAATTTGCCACAATGAACAATACGACATTATCGGAAAAGGGGTTCGTAAGTAGGAGATTTTGCGCTTTAAATATTTTTTAGGTTTGATACTTTATTTTTTTCCAGGCTTATAAAAAGACACATCAAACAAATTGACGGTTAAACGAAAGACCAAGGTGGATTCTACTTGCAGTATTTAATTAAATCATCTATGATATTTCTAGGCTATCAAATTTTCAAACCGAAAATACATGATTTTGCATTATTTCCCATTGCATCGCCCTAAAGAAAATAAATACTTTTTACTAAAATGTGGAAGCATTCGCGCCCAAAAGAGCGACAGTTTCTGTAGAAGAAATTTAAAACTTCAAGAACTCGGCTGAAAATAGACATTACGCCGTCATTTTAAAGAAGGAAGGTTTCCGCGGTTACGATCCTTGGCTACGAATTCGGAAGTCGAGGGTTCAAATCCCGGCATACATTGTTAAATTTTAAATTTTATTTGTTGTTATTTCACAACTCATTCATTTAAAATAATATCTAGTATATTTGCGGGATGTTCCAGATATTTTCTCCTCTTCCCGGAGTGGAATATACTGGTACGATTTTTAGATAGATCACCCGTTCAGAATTATTACATGAAATGGCTTTGGTTATGTTCAGACGACACTGTGGTGATCACAAAAGGAAAATAATGAAATACAAATATAAACATACTCAAAACATGGTTCGACCAAAATCTTTTGTCATTAAATACTGACAAAACATACTTCATCCCATTCCCCTTAAATGAAAAAACGTCGGAAACAATATTTGTATCAAAATCCAATCATCACAGTGTGCAAATAAAAAAAGTACGCGACGGTGCCAAATGTTTACCCATCAGAGGTAAAAACAAATACGGCAATCGGATTAAGAAAACTTATTTACACATTCATTAGATTGAGAAACATCCTAACAGGGGAGGGGGCTTTTAAAACTAACATTTTACCTGTTGATAAGATACAGAGATTGATCTTGAAAGTCATCCTACGAAAACCATCGATATTACCAACTGCACAGCTGTTTAATTCTTTCGGGGTTCTCAGTTTAAATAAAATCTTCACTAATAACACACTGTTCAAATTCACTAAGACCATTTCAATTTAGACCATTTCAATTTAGACCATTTCAATTTAGACCATTTCAATTTAGACCATTTCAATTTAGACCATTTCAATTTAGACCATTTCAATTTAGACCATTTCAATTTAGACCATTTCAATTTAGACCATTTCAACTTAGACCATTTCAATTTAGCAATTTCCACAAAAATAAGTAACCGACGAAGATCACGTGGCAACTTAGAAATCCCTAAATTTAAATCTAGGACTTCTCAACTCCATTGCGCCTATCAAAGCATAAAATTATTTAATGCCCCTCCCCCACCCGTATAAAATCAGAACAGAACAAAATTGCTGTTCTTTCAAATCAGAAAAACAATTATTAGATAACTCCAACAGTAATTATAAGTTGTGAATTTTACATAACTCTTAATTGTAAATAATCTATGTAAATTAGTAATAAATAAATAAAATAATTATTTTTAAAAGCAATAATTATTAGCCTGAAACACTCATCCAAATTGAAAAAAACCTTTCTAAAACAGGTGAAATATAATAAAAACAGTAATTATTGAATGAAACACTAGTATATATTGATTAACTTGGCGGGTTTGAGATAAGCCGACGTAGCTCAACGGTAGAGCATCTGACCGGACATCAGAAGGGTGCAGGTTTGAGTCCTGTCGGCGACATTTATCTTTGCTCGGAAAGGTTTTTTTCAATTTGGATGAGTGTTTCAGGCTAATAATTATTGTTTATAAAAATAATTGTTACCCTTTGAGCTATGCACAAAAATCTTGTCTTAAAAACTTTAGTTTATCAATTAATAAATAAAATAATTATTTAAGAAAAACACAAAAAAACAACATTTCAGGCATTTCGAAATATGACTAAAATTAAAATGTATTATGTTTATATTGTACTTTTAGTCTTCTCTTTTGCAGATAATATATTATGTAGTAACTATCATGTACAAAAAAAAACAAACTATATCTATATTACGTTCTTGATGTATTTTATTTAAATACTTAGTTACCATTACTATCGCTATATGGCGCTGCTTCCGAACTCATACACGAGAATTCTTTCAATAAAGATTGTTGGTTGGATAGTTTTTGCTTAATAAATTTAAACTTTTTGTAATTAGCTTTTAAGATATACATACCTGTAGTATTGAATATTTTATTTGTCTTTACATAAAATAAAACAAATAAAAACATTGGTACTTAAATCGGACCTAGAATGTAAAAATGTAAAGATAAAGGTTAATAAAAACGAATCGTTAAATTAAATTATTTGCCTTAGGTACATTAAAGGGGCTATAAACAAATCGAATATACAAAAATAAAAACAACATAATACTATAAATAAATTAATCATCGTAAATAGTCACAAGGTTAAATGTTAGATGTTTATTGACTGTTGTGTATGGACAAATTTATTATTCGTTCCTGGGTAATCATGTGTGTACATTGGCATGTGACACTGTGGTTCAATAAAAATAGCACCATCTTTGAGACGTTATACTTGTCATATAACCTAAATGTTTGAATAGTACATACCTGATTTGAAAAAATATGTTTTTAAACTGCACGCTACTGGTATATTGATATACGAAATATAAATTTCGAATTATCTTTCTTGCAAATCGTTAAATAATAACAAAGTTTAAACATAAAAATGTAGTAGATTAAAATGGACAATAATCTCCTTTCAGAAAATACCCCTAATTTCTGAAGACCGCTTAATAAAAGTAAGAAAAATACCCATTTGAACTATGGTGATTTAAAAAAAATTTTGTTTAATTTTTCCTATGAGTCATCTTTGTGTTGTTACTTAAAACCTTTTAAAATATCGCAGCGCTCTTAATTTTTTTCTGTTTTCAAAAGAAATTTGAGGGCGCTGTACAACTATCAATCAAATAAGTACCTACCTATTAGTTACCTACCAAAGTTAGGCTGTTCCTGTGTAATTTTTCTAGTTGGGGTATTAATTGTCTAATGAATTAAGAAATGGCTTCTTTATTATCATATTTCACTGATCGTTGTGATTAACTGAATAAATAAGCGTACAAGTTTCTTACCGAATTCATGAAAATTTTGATAAGATATTTATCGTATTTTTAAAATAACTTTTAATGGTGTAATTTTCTTAGAGTAGGTACAGTTTTTTAGCCTTTGTGGACTGCACGCCACTGCTTCCTACATATCTTATATCATCACTATTCTAACTCAACCTCGTGTCCACAAAATCGTATTTTCTCACGAGATGAATGAAACTGTTTTGTTTTCCTTATTTTAATTATTTAAAATTATTTTGAAGCAGTTACACTTTACGCAATGAATACATTATATATTTAAATACTAAGCACATAAAAAATAATTGCTTTAAAATCGTTTTCAATGAGGAAAAAAGACAAATTCTTTCACCTCTTGTAAAACGTTTTTGTAGATACGAGGTTGAGTCAGAACATCGACGATACGCTCGGTTCCGTAACAAAGTACAATAGGTAAATACACTTTTTTGGAATTATGAATAATTAATTAATTTCTCAAAGTTTTTTATTGAGCTACCGTGTATATAATGGATTATGTTTATTTTATTATTTAAGTTTTCAGGAAAAACCAAGAAAAAAGTTGACTAGAAAAAGTGGGAATATCCCTCTGTGGTTATAAGTTGATTCCCTCATTGGCGTGCTTTGCTCTTTAATCAAGGGTAGGCTGTTGTTTCCATGTGCTGATTATCACCACTACATCAAAATGAAAAATCCCGAACGCCTTGGATTTACAATGATTTTTTTCCACTGGGGTTCATATCGGTTGTTTCTGGTTGAAAATGAGAAAGAAATCTCATTGGGTAAAGGTTTTGAAAAATATTTTTTGAAAATGATCAATTTTTCTTAGGGTAGGCACAGCTTTTCAGCCTTTATGGACTGCACGCCACTCGATTCACCATGCACACGTTAATTAATTATCGTCTTATTTTCACAATTTACAAGAAAAAGGTGGTATTTTTTAGGACGAAGAGTTTTTTTTTAATGGAAATACTCTTTCTGTATTTTTTTATTGTTTTTATCATTACCAAAAAAATGATAAAAAATAAGCTTTCCAATATTTTAAACATAAACTACTTGCTAATAAAATTGGTTAAAAGGTCACGTACCCCCCTCCAACATCTAGTCATCGTATGAGTATGAACAAAGAGAATGGGAACTGATTTTATATGTATTGAATAAAATATCTACGGTGTAATTTGTACAGGGTGGCGCAAAATTATGGGTTGGAATGAAAAGGCATAATCAAGCCGTTGTTGGTAGTCTATCGGCTTCAATTCTTGCACAAGCTGAACCTTATACGGGAACATGTGCAATGTGGCCAAAATCCTCTGAACGCACCTCCGCGATAGCCCCAGTTGTGCCGAACGTCTTCTTGTTGATGTTTCTGGACTGTCCTGCACACTATCCACAACACGTTGGATATTTTCTTCCGTGTGGACCGTACGTGGTCTTCCAGTACATGGAAGGTGTCTTACTGTACCATGTTGTCGAAAATTTGCAACCAGGCGGTTTATTGTTGGTGCTGAAGGTCCAGTACGCACATTAAAAAAACGACGATAAGAACGCTGCGTCAAAACAATTGATCGTTGATTTTCAAAATAAAATTCAACAATTGTTGAACGCTGTTCTGTTGTGTAGTGTTCAATTTCAAATTCCCCGAGTTTTCTTCACAAAATTCTGAAATAAAAATAAAAAATATAAATAAATTTAAAAAGTTATTAAACATTCAAACCATATCGGTAGTTTTACGCCACCCTGCATAAACATTCCCTCAAATTAACATGATATTCCAATTTCAAACATATGTATTATTTTATTTCCATTTTCCATGAAATAATGAACACGTTGACACGTTGAATAATAACATAGAATTAAAAATAAATTCCAGTGTTTTACGACACGTGCGCAGCCTATTGCAATTCTCTGGTTTGCATGTACGACCATATTGACATAGTTACGTCTAAAATTGCTTTTGAAGTATTTTAATGTTATGGTATATTTTTATTCATATTATTTTCCAATAGCACGACAGCTGACTTCCTACATATACCAAAACATCCACCTAAAAAATCTACGACATTTTACTTATTAAAGTATATTCATATCTACCAGCACTGCGCAGTGCAGGACAGTACAGTGCAGGAACGGCACAGACTCGTCCATTCGCATTACACCGCGCAGCACGAAACAGACACAGCACAGACGCGAGTTCGGGCGTAAATTGAACTGTCACCGGAGCGTTAACGTCCGCCAAAACATGTTTGAGGATTTTATATTCTTTTTACCATATTTTTTATTATTTTGTAATCTATATTCCCTTGCTAAATCAATCAATTTTTCCCTGTCGATCTTCTTGGTTTTAGCAATATCTGCGGATATCGATGACAAGTGACGGTATGCCGAGATGGCGGTGCCAACAGTGATGCGTTCAAACTAACTGCGCAGGCGCAGACTTCACCAACTCCCACCAGCAACGTCAACATATTCTAGCCGATAATCTCGGCCGGTGCTAGCCCGTCTTACGTACGCAGTAATGTGAATGTGCTCATAGATACAAAAGCATATAAATGTATAATGTAAGCAACTAATGGTGTCGTGCCTGCACTGTACTGTTCTGCACTGCGCGGTGATGGTAGATGTGAATAGACCTTTAACAGTAATAATAATGATTTCTTAATTTCATACCCCTGTTGTCGAGAAATATCACGACAGAGCACGAAAAAGTAAGTAATAGCCCTCAAAACAGCTAATTTTCTGTTTATGTTTGTTTATCTACACAAAACGCATCACAATTACTTTTTAATAAATTCGCAATCCTAGACATTCCACAGCTATACATAAAGAATATTATATGGAAAAATGATTTAATGAACAAAACACAACAAAAAATCTACACCCGATACTCATCACACCTAAAATGCTTAATTCCCCAAACGAAAACGCTTTCGCCCAACGACAGTTCTCTTATATTGCTCCCAAAATGTTCAACTCACTGAGTACTGATACTAGGAAATCGAAATCTGATAACCTTTATACCATCAGTGTTCAAAATTGGTTATTTACAAAAGGAAGAAATTATTTTAAGGAATATCTTACATCATAAAAGAGATTATTATTAATATGGAGACTTATTTAATAACTATTCTTATTTAAAAATGCATATTTATTTAAACATATTACATATGTACAGGAATTATGCTTTTATTCCTATTTTATTTTATTACATATAGGTATACAACAAACGTCGACTACCATAATACGGGCATGTGCCTAGTTTGGTAGTTGTAAAAATTAAAAAAAACGTGAACTCTGTACCAAACTTATAAGAGGGATAAATAATAATAAAAATTTTAAAAAAGCATTCCTTCTTCTCATTTTGCATTATCGAATCTTTGTAATAAAATGCTTTCTCCTATGTTAAAAAGTATCAAATGCATTTAATAAAAGTAGTTAAGTTTATGCATTTACTCTTCATGTTGTACTTATTTACATGCCCGTTGGGTGAGACATGTGAAATTATACAAGGTATGCCAAATATTCGTGCAATTTGCATTACATCAGCTCCTCACAGGAGGCCTCGAGGAAAGAATTTCTCTTAGGGCCTATGTTATCTTTATCGAAGAAGGTGTGAGGAGTGGATAGGAGTCTGGGGTTCAAGGTGTCTAGGAGTGACGGAGTGACGGACGTATTAATCCATCCTTTCCACTGCGGTGCGGGGCGATGTGTCGAGAGAGTCCGGTTGGAGAGGTCAAGGGATCTCCCTCCCGATCCGGAGAAACCTCACCCAATGAACTCGGCACCCCTGCTAAGTCACCAAACTTAATGAACCACTTATGATGACCGATGGCAAAGGCGTTGGTTACCCAATGAATGGTTCTTGGGGCGGTATACGTACCTGTATATTATTACATTTATTAAAATAATGTAAAATTACTATACTTTATATACCTAACTAGTAAAGAATAAAGTGGGTTTTACCTCCAATTGGACGATATGCATTGTATATACGGCATAAAGTGTTGACCCCTTTAGGTGATTTTTCACCAAAACGGCGCTACACAAAAAAATCTAGATATTATTATTATTACACTGGTCAGAAGTTTTCCAAGATGAGTATAGCAGTGATCGCAATAAGTGTTGAATAAAACGACGAAATATTATTCGTTTTATTTGAACATATGGATAGCAGATAAAAATTATACCGCATTCGAGTGTTTACCTGTGGCGTTCACAAAATTAACGTTAAAGACGATGGATGAATTTAATTGATTCACCAAGGACTACATATTTTTGGCTAAAAATAATTCACAATTTAAGTTGAAATTTTTCCGGGTACAAGAATCAATTAACGTGTTTGTTTTGCGGAAGTCTTTGCACCGGGGTCAACAATCATCAATAAACATCAGTAATAAAATACCCTTTTAAAAGTTATTAATGGTCAACTATACATAGCACCGATTAGTGATTCAATCTCCTCAATGGCACTTAGTCCCGATTTTTTTTTTAAATTTGAAAAATTCATCAATATTTCAAAGTTATTATTCAAGTTATTATTACAATATTTGCCAGTTGTTTTACAGTGCATGAATAAAACTTAAATAAAACTTACACAAAACTAGAATATTAATTTTTAAATTTTGATGAATCGTTCAAATTCTGTGAAACAACCAAAATTTGATGGAGTTGATATAATTTTTTTCATTTTTTCATCTTATCTGCTATTTTCATCTTATATGCTTATGCTTTTCATTTTATGTGCTATGCTAACCGCTGTTCTTTTCGACTTTTCAAATGATCAATTTGAGGGACCGATCCGCCAAGTATAGGGGTAGGAGTAGAGGTAGGGGTTGGGGCATCACAACCTCAACACTTTCCTCTAAATCCGCCATATGCCCAGGCAACGCCGGTTACTTAGCAAGTTTAAAATGAAAATAAAATGTTTTTGTCAAAATCTTCATAATAGGAGAACTGACAGGATATTCCACACGCCATCGTAACTCTCAAAAACACAATCCGTGTTTGAAAGGCCGTGAAAATAACAAAATATTTTGATTATTTGTATTTATTTATTTGTTGAATGCCGGACAAAGGAATTTTTCACGCTTCTTTTGTGCAGGAATTTCATTGTGGTGTTTCTTCGAATTTTGTGGGCAAACTCATGGTCAATGATCGGATTGGTTCCTCATATGCCCTTGAATATTTCGGAGTCTGCATAAAAGAGTTGTTTTTTTTTTAATATGGTACTATGTTATAGTGCTAATGGAAATATTGATGAAAAGAAAAGAGCCATATAAAGTTCATAACAATAAAAATGTTAGTAAGTTTTTTTACGAAATACAAGGAGTAATTTTAAACCATTACGTTTATACGTACCTGTGGTATATTGCTCGGTTTGTTGGGTATGAATACAGTCAATTTAGCAGTAGTGCAAAAAAATAGGTTTCCCAACATGCAACCGAAGGGATTCTCTTAAAAATAGGCCTCATTTATTTGAATGACCTCCGTGGTAAAATCTCATTAGTTCTGAACACAGAGGTCGCGAGTTCAATGATGACGTATTTGTTATCGAGGTGCAAATAACTATTGTTTATGTCAAGTGCCAGAATAAGAATGCGAATGAAGCAAGGAGTGCACGCCAAGCCCGAGTTCTTTGGAGGTCCGCCCTTTTATCTACCCACAGTAAAGTTATTAAAAGTACGTAAACCTAATCTAAACTACATTAATTAGACTTTAAAAAAAGACAAACATTCCCGGGTTATGAATGACACAACAATATTTGAAAATCTCCTACTACCATAACGGTAAGCGGAAGATGTCGCTTGTGTCGTGATGGAGGACTCAGCCAGCCAAGGAATTGAACTTACGACGCCTGAGTGGGACCCAGATGCGACGGAAACCCAGTCACTGACCGCTCAAGGTCAATTAGGTTAGGTTAGATTAGGTTTTCGGGCTGGTTTTTTTTTATTATTTTTAATCCATTATCATTTTTAAAAGTGTGTCGATTCAAGTTCGATTCACATCTACCAGCACCGCGCAGTGCGACACGTAAAGTACCAGGCACGGCGAAATTAGTTTCTTAAATTATGAACACATTCACGCACGGCGTAATGAATACTCCCTTCTGTGCCGTGCCTGCCTCTGTACGTGTTTGCACTGCGCGGTGCCGGTAGATGTAAATATAACTCTATAAGCGCATTGAATTATCAATAAACCCGTTTATTTGCACCTCATTCCTGAGTGCAAAATACTTTCAGTATTACCCTGGTGAGAGACCGTTCATTTGTCAGTATCATCCTTTTCATTCTCTCACATCGTCAATTTTCTTTAACCTCACAATATTCCCAGATAAAATGGTGATGCATTCGAAATATTGGATTCATGTTTAAAAAAAATTCGATTGACAAATAGTACAGAGATCTAATAGATAAATAAACATACATTCTAATCCTACAATAAAAATATTCAGTGGGTTATAAAAACACAGCTCAAAATATACTTATACATGAAATTTTCCAGATATTAAAACATTTTTCGATATGGATGCAAATGATGGATTGCTGATCAAACGCTCTGCGTTAGTAGGCTCGCTCAACCGTGAAAAATAATCCAGTTTTATATTAAACTCGTTTAACGTAATACATCAAAAATATATTATTTTGAAGAAAACCCATCAATATACTTATTTGAAATTTGCATCAGCTGCGGCATTTTGACACGATAAAAAGTTTTTGCAGTTATGAAATGCAAATTGATTCTTGAAGAATTTGCAGGGTGCACGGCAAAAACAGATTCGTCGACAGAATGATAATTTTGCTGGAGAGTAAAAAGAAGAAGGAAATTTTCGTTGGTTGAAACATGGGTTTAATATGATGCAAAAGAATTAATATATTCTTTTCTCATTTATTTTTAAATACAGGGTGGCGCAAACCTACCGTTATGGTTTGAATGTTTTTTTTTTTTAACATTAATACCGCACAAGAGTCTCAACTGCTCCCAACCATCTGGAGCCAGTGAGACTATGGCATCCCCAATTGGGGAATGTTGTGAGGCTGAAGGTATTGGGAGGGGAAGGAGAAAGGGTAGAGGAAGGTGGGGAAGTACCTGGCTATTCAGATCTGGTCACCAAACACGGCTAAAGCCATTTCAAGCAACGTTTCAATTCTGAATGGTGGTCTTTCACCAGGGCGATACTGAAAGTATCTTCCACTCTGGAACTCTGCTTAATAACTTTTTAAATTTATTTATAGTTTTTATTTTTATTTCAGAATTTTGTGAAAAAAACTTGGGGAATTTGAAATTGAACACTACACAACAGAACAGCGATCAACAATTGTTGAGTTTTATTTTTAAAATCAAGGGTCAATTGTTTTGACGCAGCGTGCTTATCGTCGTTTTTTTAATGTCTGTAGAATAAATTGGCGTTTACACCTCAAAAAAGAATAAAAGCAATTAGCCTGGTGTACCCTTCAATCGTTTTGAATAAAAAAACAAATTATTATGTACAAATTAGCTTACCTTGTTGTGTAAACTGGGAATGTCAGGGAGAGGGGAAACGGGGAAGAGGAAGGTTGGGTTACAGGGGAAGTTATCGGAGACAATTACAATCTGCAGGACTTACCCTGGAGGTGGTTTCCTCGATGTTGAAGTCTGCTTCGGACATTAGCCTAGCTCAGATCGGCAGGGGACATCAACTTCTTATCATACAGGGTCGCGGATCGATCGCAATCTTATAATTGGGTTGAGGGCGTTCCTACTTCTACGTTAAATTAGTACAGGGAAGTGTTTTCATACTCGGTGTTTATTGCAACTCAGACAAATATGATGGGTTAAGAATAATCGTGTGGACAGTAAAAAAGGTCTTAATCTTGGTAGGATTCTATAGTAATATCTCTCTCTTTCTGACTGGAATCTCTAACCGAGTTATGCAGATGAAACAAGGATTAAATCAACACATTATGGGGAGATGGGAAATCAGCTTACATGGTGTTCTGGTCGAATGGCGGGGGTGGCTGGCAATAACGCCAAGGCCGGACATCTTCACACTGAGTTTAATGGGTTTTTTTATATTTAGTAAGGCACCATGTTGAGTGTTTTGACAGCAAGAGGCAAGTCTAGCTGCGGGTGTCAGCCCGCCTGCATTGTACTTACTCGTAAATAACTAATAACAAAAAATGCCGCCTCTTTTTCAGAGACGCAGTTATCTCTTCGGGTTCCAGACGGGAAGTGCTGAGTTTCAAGCGGCCGCAAACAACGCCACCGAGCTTGCCAAAGGCGCTCACGTCGCTCGCTGCTGCTTTGTTAAATTTGATCTTATTGGTTTAATTGGGCGCTCGAATCGCCTGATTGGTTCATTTATGGGGGGGAATTGATGTGGTTGCTTGCCAGGCTTATTTGCCAAGACGAGTAGCTAGAACTCATCTCAGGGTCAATCTTTTGTTACATAACAACCTATTTAAATTCATGAATTTATCCTTTATACTCCGGAGTT
>JAHDVE020010408.1:0-162727 GCA_022606495.2 Halesus radiatus
CTCAAATAAGGCGCTAAACGTCACTTCGCAGTATGCTAACGTAAGCAATACAACACATAATTTATCTGCAACTTCTTAACAGAAAGTTACGAAAGAGTCTAAGGTTTTCAGTGACGTAAATTCTTAAACTGTAACCTTTTATATTATATATGAAATACCTACAGTAATTTTAAGTAAAACGCTCGACAGTGCCGTCGCCGTTATGTTAACTGCACCCATTACAAACATATTTAATCAAAATCCTTCCACAATCTCAGAGTAAATAAGATCAAGAACCAAAAGCGTTTATTAAAAATAATCCAGTAAATCTAGATTTTCACTGTAATTCCCTCAAAGTTCAGGAATTTTTAAATTCAGTTCCGCCATACAAAAAACGTATGACAATTTCTGGCCCGCGCGATTGTTGATAAAACGTTTTATTTCGCCGGAGTAAATCAGTTGTGAGAAGTCCTTCAGAGCGAGCGGACGTCGATTTGAAATTCGATATTTCTGTCTGTTTTATGACGAATAGCTGGGAAGAGAGGTGTTAAACTGCCACCGGAATGTAGGAATTACGTATTTTCGATTTTTTTGTTATAATCACATTTCTTTGCAACGTTCTTTAAGATGGTCCAAAAAGTGATTAATTTATTATACGGCACAATATAAAAGACCTGCGCACTGGAAAAAAACTGACGGACGTGGTACAGATCTACAAGATTAGATCTTTGCAGGCGATCAACAGCAAAACTAATGAATGAACGAATTATTTTTAAAATCTTAACATTTTTGTGCCCGTATAATTTACAATCTTGACGCCCCTGACTGCATGTATAAGTATGCCGATCTGTGCCTATCAAAATCCATAGTTTTAGCGGCTATTTTGAATTTCTAGATATTCACACCGATTTTGTTAGAAAGCGGCGTAAGTCATGTTAGGGGGGTGCTGAAGTCAAATTTAATGTCAACCTGAGTTATTTCGATGGTCATTTTTAATTTTGAGTTCTCTACCGATTTGGTTCAAAATCGGAATTAAAGTGTTTGGAAGTGAACTGAAATCAAATGCGAAGAATGATAACAAAGAATGTTTTTCTTCATTTCAAATTGTAGAATCTTTATCCTACTTTAAAAAATATTAATTAACCTTCACCGAAAATTACCCCTTAATTAATATATTTTTTTAAAATAGCGAAGTTTGTTTTTTTTTATTTCTCGCTATTTTTTTTAGTGTTTAACCAATTTTGACAGTGAAGGGGTAATTTTTCGGTGAAGGTTAATTAATATTTTTTAAAGCAGGCTAAAGATTCTACAATTTGAAATGAAGAAAAATATTCTATGTTATCATAATAACATACAATGTTTTTCTTTATTTAGAACACCTGTATTTCGGACGATATTAGGTCCTTGGAGACCAATTTGATTTCAAATTGTACCATCTTTAGTCTACTTTAAAAACAATAGATTAACCCTTACCGAAAAATTACTCCTTCACTGTCAAAATTGACCAAAACACTAAAAAATAGCGAAGAATGACAACTTACAAAAAATTTGAATAATTTAGAACCGCTGTATCTCGGACATTATTAAGTCGTTAGAAACGTATTTGATTTCAAATTATAGCATATTTGGTCTACTTTGCTTGGGGGAGGGGCAAGGGGAAGATAGGAGACTTTTGTGAAAATACTCCCTGTTATAGGTATTATTCACCGGAAAAATATCAGTTTTTCTTATTGCCTTCATTGACTTGGTGAATTGTATTCAAGCTTATTGTGTGCGTCCTGAGTGGGTTGTAAATCATCGTTATCTACCTATGTTATATTTTTACTGCTGTTTAGTATACAATATTGAAGGGCGTTTCTAAATCCCAAAAATTATCAAAAGACAAATAATTCTTATTCCCGATTAATAAACGGGATCTAATTCACATCCTCCATCTTGGTTCCCAATTCAAATGTAATAGTAGAATTACTTAACCATTAATAAAAACCAAAGCCACTAATAGAATAGCCATATAAAAAAGCATCCAATTCATTTCAACCACCTTGAATCCCCTAGTGGACAATCGAAAAACGGATTCCTTGATTCAAAATCCATGAAAATAATTCCCTGTGTCAAAAAGCTGTGCTTATAAGTATTTCTGAGCAGTTGGTCCACGTTACCCATTTCTATAATATTTCCGAAGCTAAAAAAAAAAGATTATGCTGTGAAGAAATAAATATGTAAATAGTAACAAAACAAATCTTTTGTAAAAGGGAGGCACTTTGTATGGCTACTGACAATAATTAATATATTATATATAAATTGAAAAAAACATATTCTCATCAGTTACCCTATCCTATTACCAACAGATGCTAAGTTAAGTCTGTCAAGCTTCTATTTATTTATTTTTATACAGCGAATAAACGAAAAAAATATAGAGCAAATGTTTTTTGTTTCGTATTGCATCAATACGCTGAACATTTTTTTAATCCGCCGTGGTCTACATTATCCACATTTCCCCAATCCTGCTGCCGGATCGCGGTGGTCCGTGGTTTTAAGTTTGAGGCCTAAAATTCCTAACGGCGGTGAATACGCGGTCTTATACTGGACCCTTAAATAAAAAACTTAAGTTACTTCTTAAATAAACATTTTTTTTTTTGAGTAAAAAAAAATATTAAGTCACTTATGATTGAATTCAAATCATTATTTCAGTCTATTTAAGCTGAATGACAATGTACATATATATCAGGTAAGTATAATACAGAAATATTTAAAATTATTCATACAAAGTGATTTTCTTATCACTGAAATATGGAAAATTCTCATATTAATAAATTCATGTTTAAAAGTTACATGTTTTTAATTTATTCCTATTTAACAATAAAATATAAAGTTGTGTTCATGAAACTTGAGTCTTATTTTGTGATGTATAGTATTATATCCATTATAGTTTTTTATTAAGTATTACTAACTTTCATGAACAAACAAAAGTATATTCTAAACAACTGCTTACCTACACTTCGGTAAGATTAGATGTGGTTGTCAGCAAACATCTGAATTAACAATTAGATAATTAAAGCTAAACATTTTGACATAGAAGTTACCTTGATAAGTTTTTTTTTTAATATATGTTAATTTTTGCAATTAAAATTAGTTAAAATACATAAAAACTTCAACGCGTACAGCGTAGTTCCTAGAAGTACATGTTAAATATTCATCGCACCCCGCGGAATGTTATATAGTTTAAACAAGGTTAGATCTAAAGTTTATTCGGTAACCTTAATATGTGTTATGTTGATTATATGGTAAACATAAGACACATTATCATGTTCTTTTGATATAAGATATCTTTATGCAATTATATTTTATATAAGATATATTTTCGAATAAGCTATATTTAGCGTAAGATACATTGTGTAACGTTAAAATTACTTTAGCTAGGTATATGGCTTATCGCCTAAATAACGACATTTGATATTTTCTTAAAACTAGTCACATGGTTTACATGTTTTAAAAATAAAAAAAAACTTTTCATTATTACAACGGTTCATCACTTTGATGACCGAGATGTATTTCATTATACATAGTGCTTCTGCGCTATTTTTTTTTCTAAATAAAAGTTATATAACAATAGTACTAGAGTTCAAAATTTAAAACAAAAATTGTAGACTTTAGTATCAGTAACTTAAAAAATATATGGTTTTAGCCATGAATTGAATATGTTCTTTAAAACATTATTTTTTTTATTTCTTTTAGCTTGATATGGGTCTGTAGGAAGGAAAATAATGAATTTAATCGGGAAAATGTACTCTGCGACCAGATCTTGTTCTTTTGATTTCTGGGAGTGGTTCCTGGACAGATGCGGAAATTGGCACGTTATCTTCTACAGGTATGAAAGCAGGTTTCAGTCGGTCTATGGAGACACGTTTAGGCTTTCCTTTTACGCTGATGACAAAAGTCTTCTCATCGCGTTCTTCTACTTTGTAAGGACCTTCATAAGGGTTTTGAAGGGGTTTTCTTCCACCGTCTGTTCTCAGAAAGACGTGGGTAGTCTGAGTTAAGTCTTTATGTACGAAGCACTTGATCCATGAGCGCTGGCAGGTGTTGGCTTGATATTTTCAAATTTTCTCTGCAAGCGACCGACGTAGGTATCAGGTTCTTCTCTAGGCGTTTCAGTGAAGAAATCGCTAGGTAATCTTAATGTTCTACCGTATGTGAGTTCAGCACGGGAACATTTTAGGTCTTCATGAACTCAATCCAAGTAGTATGAGTGGGAGATTCTCCAACCAGTTCGGCTCGCCACTCGCCATAAGAGAGGCTTTTAGCGTACGATGCCATCTCTCTATTAAGCCATTGGCCTGTGGGTGATAAGCGGTGGTCCTTGTGTGTTTGATACCAAATTTCTCTGTCAGTTTCTTAAATAAGAAGCTATCGAACTGACGTCCCTGGTCTGAAGTAATCGTCTCCGGGGTACCATGACGAGCTATCCAGTGGTTCATCAGTGCGGTTGCTACTGTCTCAGCAGACATGTCCTTCAATGGGACTGCTTCAGGCCAGCGGGTGAATCTATCAATCATTGTCAACAAGTATTGATAACCGTTGCATGCTGTAAGAGGGCCAACTAAGCCGATATGAAGATTGCGGAAGTGGTCTTCTGGTAAAACATATGTTGAAAGTGGAGCTACTGTATGTTTTGAAACTTTCGCTTTCTGGCAAGGGATACATCGTTTGACGAAATTTTTGATATCTTTCGCCATGTTGGGCCAAACAAACCTCAACTTTATTGTTTTTGTTGTCCCTAGAATGCCTGGGTGACAGACATTGTGAACGCTTTCAATTACTTCTGTTCGCATGGAAGCTGGAACAAAAGGTCTGACATAACCAGTTGATGTCACACCATAGTGATCTGTCTGTGCCGGGTATCACCCTTTGACGCAGGGAGAGGCCGGTGTCATCTTTCGCCTTAATAATTTCGTCGTTTTGACACTGCGCTTCTGCCATCTTCCCATAGTCAATCGTAGTAGGACAGTTTATCTCTTCAATGTGAGATAGGGTGTCAGCTACTATATTCTGAAGTCCAGAGATGTGCCTAATATCAGTTGAGAACTGTGCGATGAAATCTAGCTGTCTTTCTTGACGTGGAGAGCTAGAGGCTCGTTTCTTGCTAAAGGCAAAGGTGATCGGCTTGTCGTCAGTGTATATTATAAAATTACGTCCTTCAACGTTATTACGGAAGTATTTCACGGCTTCATAGACACCTGTTAGTTCGCGGTCGAATGTACTATAATTCCGCTGAGCTGGGGTGAATGTTTTTAGAAAAAAATCCAAGTGGTTCCCATGTGTCGCCGTTTGACTGTTGTAAAAAAGCCCCAATTGCTATGTCACTAGCGTCTACCATGATAGCGATCTTCGCATTGAGATTCGGGTGAGCTAGTAGCGCTGCATTAGCAAGGTGATTTTTACAATCTTCGAATGCTGACGTTAATTCTACGTTCCAAGTAAGTATTCTTTTATCGTTTTTCTTATATCCTGCTATGGAATCGAATAACTTCGCTTGAGTTTTAATAGCGTTAGGCAGGAACTTTCGGTAGTAGTTCAACATACCTAAAAAACGACGTAAACCTTTCGCTGTTTTAGGTAGCAGAAATTCTGTTACAGCTTTAACTTTTTCTTTGATAGGAGTCATGCCCATTTGATTAATTGTACCAGGGGTGTTAGTTGAAGTTTGCCGGTTTTTTCAATAAAGAAAACGCTTAATTCTCAAGGGAATCTCAATTTTTTTTTTATTCAAAGTATTGACCATCGGATTCTATACATTTTGCCCATCTTTGAGGCAAATCATGGATACCACTCCAAAAAAAAAAATTCTCTTTCGAGGCAAACCATTCGACGTGCAATTTTTCAACTTTTTCAAAATTGGCGAAGCGCTGCTCTGCGAGTGAGTGTCCCATCGATGCGAAAAGGTGATAGTCGGACGGGGCAAGATCTGGAGAGTACGGCGGGTGCGATAATATTTCCCAATTCAATGCTTTGAGAGTGTTCTGCACTACTTTAGCTGTATGAGGCGGTTTGGCGGTTTTTTCGATTTCTCTCTCGTTCATTTGGTGTGGTACCCATTTTCCATACTTTTGGATCTTTCCCATGGCTTTTAAACGTTGGCAAATTGCTCCTCGGGTCACATTAAGTGTTTGGGGCCAATTGTTGTTGCGATTGGGTTGGGTCTTCATCCAATAACGCCTGCAATTCCTCGTCTTAGAACTTTTTCGTTGCACCAGGATGTTCATTGTCTGTTAAATCGAAATCTCCACTTTTAAATTGACGAAACCATGTCTCACATGTTCTAATCACTGGAGCATGTTCACCATAAGTTTCTACCAGCAACCGATGAGCTTCAACTGCTTTTTTCTTTTGATGAAATAAGAAAAGCAACGAATGCCGCAAATGCGATTTACTTGGAACGAAACTCGACATATTCACTGAGGTAACCAACTATGACACTATTATTTTGGCAGAATGTAACTTGTGTATTTTTGAAGGTTAATGTCCATAGAAAAATATGACAGATGCCAAATCATAGAAATGTATACATATCTCTAGCGACATCTATGAGTAAAACCGACAAACTTCTACTAACACCCCTGGTATGTCCAAGAAAATTCACAGTAGTTTCACCAAATTGACACTTTTGAATGTTAATTACACGTCCATTGTCAGCTAGACGTTTTAATAATGTATTTAAATTTTTCTTGTGTTTTTCTTCCTTTGCTGAAGCAATTAATATATCGTCTAGATAAACAAAGCAAAAATCCAGATCTCTGGTAATGGCGTGCATAAAGCGCTGGAAACTTTGTGGCGCGTTGGATAAACCAAATTGCATGGAAGTAAATTCGTATAATCCGAACGGTGTGATGATGGCCGTTTTTGGTATATCTTCAGGTTCTACAGGTATCTGGTGGTACGCCCGCGCCAAGTCTATAGTTGAGAAAATCTTTGCCTTAGAAAGTTTGTGGGCAAAGTCGTGGAGCTGGGGAATCGGATATTTGTCCGGTATCGTTTTTGCGTTTAGACGTCTATAGTCCCCACATGGGCGCCATTCTCCATTGGGTTTCTTCACCATGTGTAATGGACTGGCCCAGTTGCTCTTGGAGGATCTGCATATCCCTTGTTCCATCAAAAATTTAAATTCTCATTTGGCTGCTTCTAGGAGGGCTGGCGCTAGTCACGGCAGGGCTTTTAGTTTCGATACAATGTGTTACTGTTCTTGGTTTCGGTTGTCTTAATGTTAGGCCGCGTCAAGCTTGGATACTTGTTGAGGATATCCCAGTACTTCAAAGTGTTTGATATAGTTGAAATTCCTGAAGATATTCCTTTGTACGTCGTTCCGTTGATGTATAATCCTGTGGATTGTAAGATTGAAGTTGTGCGGGAAATCGGCTCCGAGTATAGCTCTTGATACTTCTGCAACTATAAATCTCCCCTTCATAGTTCTATATAGGCCAAAATTCAATTCTAGAATTTTTGTGCCGTAGGTTTTGATATTATTTCCATTTGCGCTGTACAAAGTAGTAGGGCAGTTATCCGATGTGATAAACTTCCTGTTACGAATTAAATTTCTAGGAATGACAGATACATCAGCGCCGGTGTCAACAAGAAATTTCTGACGCATTTCACGATCAAATATAAAGAGACGACAAGTGTTTGTAGGAATCTCACATGTCTCTACTGTAGATTCCGCCGTCGTTTCCCTGTCCATTTTTGGGAAAGGAGCACGGTTTGTAGCATCTGTATGCCTTTTCTCCAAATTTAGTGTGCCATCGGCAATATCCATTAGGATTCCTGTTTGGAGATCTCCCCTGGGACGCTGATATTGGTCGTCTAGATGAGCTTTGTCTTGATGGGGATTGATGATAATAGTTCCGTTGAGTATTTTGTCTACCCCGTCTGTGAAAATTGGATTGTGGATTGACATGCGATGCCTTTAATTGCTTCAATTCATTAGTAAGATCTATTATTTGTTTTTGAAGATCAAGCAATATTGAGTTATTTTCAGATCGTGATGGTCCTGGTCTATCGTTGCGTTCGACTGCGGTACATTCATTTACCTTATAAACGTCAATTATCTTATCTGCAGCTGAAGCAAGTTGGTCGATATCATTGTCTGGCAGTGCAGATAGTATCGCTTGGATATGTTGAGGAAGTCGCTGCAACCATAATGTTCTTACAATGGCGCTCTTTGCTAGAGAGGGTCCAGCCAACTCCATCATGTGTCGGAGTAGACCCGTCGGTTTCCTCTCTTCCAACTGGATGCCAGTAAGGAGTCGAGTCAGGCGTTTCTCCTATGAGTCCTGTAGTCGTTCGATGATTGCAGCCTTGATACATACATATTTTTCTTGTACTGGAGGGTTTGTTACAATATCGCTTACACTTTGCAGAGTATCGGGGTCAAGTGCAGCAATTGTAATGTTGTATTTTGTAAAATCTTCCTTTATTCTCGAGTTCGCAAACTGAGCCTCAGCCTGGGCAAACCAAAGGGTGATGTTGGTCCGCCAACAGGGTGGTAAACGAACAGAAACATGGTGTACGTCCGACGTCGATGCGTTGTGTTCTTCCATCATGAATTTTCCGTTGTCTTTAGGAATTACGATGAGATTTGTTGTACTTGGTTCTTCGTTGGATTGTTCTCCACGAGTGGTCATTACATAATTCGTTCAGAGTGTTTTGCAGTAAATATGGCAAAAGTATGGCAAATATGACAGGAATATATAGCAAATATGTCAAGATTAGAATGTGTATTAAAAATATTTGATTTTAAAATTTATAACCCATATTAATTTAAAAGTTAAGATCTCTAAAAGTTTTTTTTTTAAATGTAAAATCATTATTCTAGAGAAATATTCAGGGGCCGAATTTATTCCATATGGAAGTCTTAAAAATTGATACCTGCCAAAGGGTGTTTGGAAAGTTCACAAATCAGTACTTTCTTTATCTAAAGGTATCATCCAAAATTCTGAGAATGCATCTAAATTTGAGAAATATTTTGCTCCCTTAATTTTAAATCTAATATCGTCCATCGAAGGCGTTGGAAAATGTGTTCTACAAATAGCTCTATTCAGATTTCACAGGTCTAGACAAATTCGCAACTGTGAATTTTTTTCTCCACGACGACAATAGAACTCACCCACGGTGTTGGTTTTGTAACCTTGACAATGACTTTCATTCCCTCCATTCTATCCAATTCTTCTTTTAATTTATCGTGAAGCTTAAATGGAATTTTCATTAGTCCATCAACTTTAGGTTGCACATCAACTCGAACTGTTAGATGACATTCATGAGGTAAGCATGAAAAATACCATCATAATTCTTTATTAGATTGTTCATATTATACAATAACAATTCATTATTAGAAATATTTTTCACAATTTTATGTATTGAAGTACACACGTTTTATAATTTCCATCTTGTGACAAGTAGATAACCCTAATATGGTTTGACGTGATATTAATTCAGTTATAACAAAGGGAATAGACATATTTTTATCATTATTATAAAAACAATTTAATTTACACATTCCTTTTAGAGGAATCTTAGTACCACCGAAAGAATTTATTTTGAATGCCGTTTCTGTGATAATTTTTTCCGACAACCCAAGTTTTTTGAAATTTGTATAAGACATTACATTTATATTCACACCAGTATCTATGAGACATGAAATTACAATATTATTTATTCTTAAATTAATGTGCCATGAATTTAATATATTATCTATATTGTTGCAGTTCAATGTATGTATTGTATGATTACGTAACCTATCTTGTGACAATGTATTGATGTAATTTTTCTTACCCTTCATTTTATCATTAAAACAAAATTTAGCATAATGACCAATCTTGTGACAATTAAAACATTTAGTTAATGCTGCTGGGCAGTTTGTGCAATGAATTTGTCCACATTTAGTACAAACTCTGCTTGGGCTTCCGGATTGACTTCTGGAATGATTTCTGGATAGACTTCTCGGGCTTCCAAATTGACTTCTAGGGCTTTGACTTCTGGCTGATGAAGATGAAGAACTTCCTTGAACTTGTTGTATCACATTCTCCTCGATACTTCTGATGTTTTCCTTCGATGCAACAATCGCTCTTGCCAAACTAATCGCCTTTTCGAAATTTAATGAGGGTTTTTGTAAAAACCTTTCCTTCAGGTAATAGTAATTACGATTAAGATTGCATATATAAATATGTCTTTTACTAAAGATTCCTGGAGATTCCCGAACTCGCACGTTTGACACAAATTCTGTAATGTGACAATAAACTCTTCTACGGTTTCGTTATCATCTTGTTTTCTGGTAAAAAAAATGAAATCTTTCCAATATTACGTATGTTGCGGGTAAGAATTGTTTATTAAAGCATGAAATGATCTCTTCCAGCATAGTGATTGTGATTCCGAAAGAATTGAAAATTTCGGCTCCTTTCGGACCATTCGTATGTAATAGCCTCGCCACTTTTTGTATTTCCTTTTCAATTTTAAAGTTATTCGCCATCATATAAATTAACAAAGATTGCTTAAAACTCTTCCATTCGCCCGCCATATTTGGCGCAATCTTCATTTGCATAATGGGACTTGACATTTTGACACTTGGGATTTGACACTTGACAATTTGTTTTTGTAACAAATTATTGCTTGTTGACTTTTACTTCACTCACTATACTTTTTATAGAGACACTTGACACCATGTTGTATTGTGGTGTTATATTAAAAAGCACTTGTAAATGTAAAGTAGATTTATTGACCATTCAGGTTGACACAGGTTTAACAAGTGACTCCTAGAGGTTATGTCCCATAGACCAGTGGTCCCCAACCCCTGGGTATACCAAATGGTACTGGGCCGCGCCGCCTGCTTAAAAATCAAAATAATTTTTTGAAAAAATCGTCAATTATATAGCTTAAAATAATTATCAAATGGTACCGGGCTGTGCAAGGGCCTGCTTAAAAAATTGTCAAACCAGGCGAATCTAGCGTGCATGCGAAAGAAGAAGATCAAATGCTGGATATTGCAAATAACAGCAGCCTTAAAACTATGTTCGAGACAACTCTGCCGGTGTTCCGGATTAAAGTCATGGCGGAATACCCTGAGAATGCCACCATAGCACTTAAACTCCTATGGCCAATGTGTGCCCCCCCTCAGCGGGCCGCGGTAAAATTATCAAACGTTGACCGGTCCGCGGTGACAATAAGGTCGGGGACCACTGCCATAGACAACCTATAGAAGTGATCCATAGAGTATATTAGTATATTATACCAACACTATCATGAGTAGTTTCCCCAGAATATCTACTTGTATTCAGAGAAGAAAAAAATTCTCAAAATGTATAAACAATATATAAAAAAAACACCTATTTACTGACTAAAATGAAAATGAACTGCGCGTCAAGGAATGATGCAATACTTGACAGTTATTATTTTGTTTTAAATTCCAGACCAGCGATATATCAAAAAACGAAAACCAAGAATTGTTATCTGATTTATTATTTTTGTTGGCAAACGAATATGATTTAATTTAGTAAGCTACAAACATTTTTTAAGGGTGAAAAACCCACAAAAAGAAAGTATGTTTTTTGCTTTACCTGTCGGACACGCTGGCATTCAACGGATACAAATTTTGGGTTACCTATCGGACACGCTGGCGCACCAGAGGTTAAAATGACTCTGGGTGAGAAAAGGTTAATGTGCTATTTAAAATAGCACATAGAAAATTGTTTAGAAACAACTGTGCCAACTCTTCCCAGTTGACATAATGAGTATTAAAAAAAATATATCTCAAAGTCTTAATCATGTTGCATGGTATTCTGTCACTAATTAGGGAGACTTGAATGTTACAGATGAAATTGACGGAGCTCCCCTGCCGGCCATAGAGTTCCTGGTGAAGTTCATGTCAAATGCGCCACCGGGGGGCAAGGGCAAGAAGGGCAAGGGCCACGTGGTGCGCCGCCCCGTCATCTGCATCTGCAACGACCCCTACGCTCCTTCCTTGCGCCCCTTAAGGTGAGTGCCCTGATCACTCTGACTGTTTCTGCCGCTGAGAGCTCCCTTGTAACCTCTCATTCCAATATATGCATGGTTTATGAGAAAGAGGCTGTAACAGAGCTTTCAGCTGAATTTGACTTGATAACCACCAGATTATAAACTTAAAAGGATGATGGTTTCTTCACAAATGTATCATTTTCATTCCCCGCAGATATCAATTTAGCTCTCTATGGTTGCAATTGTCACAAATTAACACACTTTTTTGTTCAAATATTGTCTTTTTTTAGAACTTTAAGTTCATTTATATTTGATTAAAATTGAGAAAGTTCATAATCCTACTCCCAAAATTCGATGCTGTAAATAAAAATATTATGTTGTCATTTCTGCTATAAAGTGGCGTGCTGTCCATAAAGGCTCAGAAGCTGTGCCTACCTTAAAAAAACGAATCATAAGAAATTAAAAAAAAAAAACAATTTAAAAGAAGACAAATTTCTGATCAAAATATATTTTCTCCATGAATTTGGCAAACAACTTGTACACTAATTTATTCAGTTCGTTCATAACAATCAAATGACCATTTTCAAATATTCAATGCACAATGATTCATATCCGAACATGAAAAACTTCTCTCAGCCTACCTTTGGTCATAGAGCAATGCACGCCACTAGACATGGGCGAAATGGAATGCATGAATTAATTAAATGAATAAATTCAGTCTCTTGACACACTCGATCTGTTTCTCAATTTAGCAAATAACTAATTCTTCATTCCTTAGCTTAGTCCTTGCAACCCTATGATTATTTAACACGCGGCACCATATTTACGGTGCGGATACTATTGGCGTCATCGCTAAGTCGCCGGAGATATTGTGCAGTGTGCAGGACTCCATCTAACGTATAGAATCCCGCGCCACAATCCATAAAAACTCTTTAATCGTCAGCCGCACTAGTCCGTAGCGGCAAACCCCTCTATTCAGCCAGTAAGTAATTCCGAGCAGCCCATATTTGCTTCGATATCGAGTCTGTCCACACTAGGTCCTCATGGCGCATGTTAGTCAAGTCACTGTGAGACACTAGTCAGAAATTCCTAATTCATTTCTCAATGTGATTCTGTTGGTGTTAGTCCCAGCCAGCGTGGCCAAGTCCGTCACTTTCACTAGTTGGGTGGGAATTTCCAAAAAAAACAAAACCATTATTTACTACAGTGAGGTGTATAATAATAATAATAATAATAGCCAGCGTGGCCAAGTCCGCCACTTTCACTAGTTGGGTGGGAATTTCCAAAAAAAACAAAACCATTATTTACTATAGTGAGGTGTATAATAATAATAGCCAGCGTGGCCAAGTCCGTCACTTTCACTAGTAGGGTGGGAATTTCCAAAAAAACAAAACCATTATTTACTACAGTGAGGTGTATAATAATAATAATAATAATAGCCAGCGTGGCCAAGTCCGCCACTTTCACTAGTTGGGTGGGAATTTCCAAAAAAAACAAAACCATTATTTACTATAGTGAGGTGTATAATAATAATAGCCAGCGTGGCCAAGTCCGTCACTTTCACTAGTAGGGTGGGAATTTCCAAAAAAACAAAACCATTATTTACTACAGTGAGGTGTATAATAATAATAATAATAATTGTATGATTTGTATAGCGCTGTTTTCGTGAAAAATCACCTCAAGGGCACTAATACACATTTTTCGTATTATTTATTATCTAGTTGAGTAAGATTGTTATTTTCGTGTTTATTTTATTTTTAAATATGTTATTTCCAACACAAGCGCAATTTGCAATGCGAAAAAATCTTCCATTTTCGTTTATTTTTTTATTTTTTTTTATGATTTAAAAAATTAATTAAAGGAAGAAATTCACAAGACTATGTGAATCAGTCTGAATCGATTCACTACTTCGAATGAATCTGCCCATGTCTACACTCCACTATATACATATTAGTAATGCTGCTTGCATAAGAAATTTTTTTAAATCGCATAGAAAATCATAAACTTGATGTTAAAAACTTTTATATTGTTGTAATCATAAACATAACCTAAAAATGTATTCTTAGGCAGGTGGCCCTTGTGTTGGTGGTGCCCCCGGCTTTGCCCGTGCGGCTCGGGGAGCGCGTGTCGGAGGTGGCCCTGCGCGAGGGCCTCTGTGCCCCCGACGCCCCCTTACTGCAGGCCCTCGCGCTGCGCACCAACAACGACATCCGTGCCTGCCTCACCGTGCTGCACTTCTGCAAGACCAAGGGGAAGATGGTAATACATCTTGATTCTTCAACATCTTGAACTTTAATACGTTAATGTGAAGTCTTCAGCTAATGGATACAGTGGATGACTGATGATAGCTATATGTGACAACCTGCATGGCAGAGTAGTAATCTCCTTGACTCTACACCTAGGGATCACAGGTTTGAAATTAGGCGTGGACAAATAAAGTTTGATTCACTAGGTTATTTCACATATCTCCGTGGTTGAGGAGTTACGACCCTTGTTTACGAATCCGGAGGTCGCGGATTCAAATCCCAGCATGTGAAGGTAAATTTTATTTGATTTAATTGTGTTATTTCACAATTTATTCATTTAAAATAATATGTATCATATTTGCGGCACATTCCAGGGTGGTAGATACTGTCAGTATCGCTCTGGTGAAAGACCACCATTCAGAATCGAAACGTTGCTTGAAATGGCTTTAGCCGTGTTTGGTGATCAGATCTGAACAGCCAGGTACTTCCTAACCTTCCTTCTTCCCCATCTTCTTCTCCTCAATACCTTCAGCCTCACAACATCCCCCAATTGGGGATGTTATAGTCTCACCGGCTCTAAACGGTTGGGAGCAGTTCGCACTCTTGTGTGGTATTACATTAAAAAAAAAGTTATCTAAATAAATTCACAGTTTATTTGCATCTCGTTCCAGGGTGATACTTCCAGTAATCGCCCTGGTGAAAAACCACCATTTTGAAAATGTAATTATATGAAATTCCCCCGGTAGAAAAAATCGCAAAGTATGTCCTGAAAATTAAAAATATATGGGTTTGTTCTGTTATTTAAAATGTTCTAGATTTGAAAAAAATTCATAGTGTTTCTTTAAATGCTACTTAAACACATCGATTTTTGATCTATCTTTAATATTTTCATAAAAGACGCTTACGCCTTTTTATTCTAAATTACTACTAAGTAGCGCCTTCTCTTTCTATCTTGCGTGTTATTGTATGACACTCTTTGTCCATCTTCATTCGATGTGAGATCATCACGCTAGATGGACGTGCAGCAACTCTAAGTTCACAATTTTTCAATAAAACACGACGAATTGTGATTCAAATAAATTATTTAACCTGTTTAAAATAATAGCACTATTACTTACTGATTATTGAATTTATTACTTTAATTATTGAAGCAAATTTATGCATTATTATACTAAATAAATTATTATTATAAAAATATTTGGTTTTGAACTTGGCTAAATTCCGTTTCGCGAGCTCGTTTTGAAAGCCCGTTTTACATATGCTACAAATTTATAATAAATATTTAAAAAAAACTGAAAACGTAAAACATTGAAAATTATTTTTATTTTATTGTTTTATACATACATAATGGAGCACCCTTCTTTCTTTATTTTGAAAGATAGTCTAAAACCCAATATATCCAAGTATATCATATCTCCATAACAATGAGTACTTGTCTTAATTGACACTTTTTCCAATGAAATCCTAGTTTTATGAGGCGTTTCCTAACATACTCTCTTTCGCTATCGAAAATAATGCAAGTCTGCTCGGAGTTTTTTTTTTAATGTCTGAATTTTTCTCACCGAATTTGTGAATTTTTCGGTGTATTGCGCCTCGCGAAAATCGTAATTATAAATAAATAATCCTTTATTCTTCCATGCAAATGGTTTCCTCCTTAGGAGATAAAGTTAATCCACAAATTACAAAATTGCAAGTGGTACAAAATAATATTTCAGCACATTAATATTCCTATATATTATACAAATAGACTAAAGCAAACTTACAGCACTCGTCTAAATTTCAATGAAAGATTAATGGTTCCTAAGCATACACACAAATATGAACAAAGAACCTTAGATTACATGATTCCCAGGTGTTTAAATATGTTTCCTGCTGAAATTAAAAATTGTATTAAAATAAAACAGTTCATAAATATAAATATACTGAAGACTTGGCTAGCTGAAAGAAACTATTTGTATTAGATAATTAGGAACTATGTATAGTTGTTATTAATGTTTTTATTTAAATTCTGATTCTGACGTCTTCAAATGTTGTGTAAAATGGGCTTTTTTGTTTCCTTGTACAACTTAAAATATGAGTTACCCCAAAACAATATGATTAAATACACCAAGTCTGACATAGTCTCCGTAGCGCACGCGGTGACTGGTTGGGATGCAGGCTATGTTTGTACAATTCCCAATCTGCCGATTTTTCCAATGTCTTTTTTGTTTCCTTGTACAACTTAAAATATGAGTTACCCCAAAACAATATGATTAAATACACCAAGTCTGACATAGTCTCCGTAGCGCACGCGGTGACTGGTTGGGATGCAGGCGATGTTTGTACAATTCCCAATCCGCCGATTTTTCCAATGTCTTTTTTGTTTCCTTGTACAACTTAAAATATGAGTTACCCCAAAACAATATGATTAAATACACAAAGTCTGACATAGTCTCCGTAGCGCACGCGGTGACTGGTTGGGATGCAGGCGATGTTTGTACAATTCCCAATCCGCCGATTTTTCCAATGTCTTTTTTGTTTCCTCGTACAACTTAAAATATGAGTTACCCAAAACAATATGATTAAATACACCAAGTCTGACATAGTCTCCGTAGCGCACGCGGTGACTGATTGGGATGCAGGCGATGTTTGTACAATTCCCAATCCGCCGATTTTTCCAATGTCTTTTTTGTTTCCTCGTACAACTTAAAATATGAGTTACCCCAAAACAATATAATTAAATACACCAAGTCTGACATAGTCTCCGTAGCGCACGCGGTGACTGGTTGGGATGCAGGCGATGTTTGTACAATTCCCAATCCGCCGATTTTTCCAATGTCTTTTTTGTTTCCTTGTACAACTTAAAATATGAGTTACCCCAAAACAATATGATTAAATACACCAAGTCTGACATAGTCCCCGTAGCGCACGCGGTGACTGGTTGGGATGCAGGCGATGTTTGTTCAATTCTCAATCCGCCGATTTTTCCAATGTCCTTTTTTTTGGATCATTGAAGATAATATTAACAACTCTAGAAAGAAACACGAAACCAAAAAGACACAGGATAGACACAATTTTTTTAATCTTTCTTTTTTATTTGAATAATTATTAGGTTTCTGTAATTTTTGTTAAATTACGTTTTTTTTTAAATGTTAGAATCACCTCCCGAAGCTACTGCGCTTTATATGAAGAAAATAATGATAAAATGTATATTGTCAATGTTTGTCCAACAAGCCAGGTTTCAAACCATTTGATGTACCTTTTGCGTATAAATGTGAAAGGGGACATTGCGGATACGCGACAGATATTGCAACTATCATTGCAAGACATGTCCACCTCTCGTTATTTGCTTCTGACACTAAAAATCCCCTCTTTACAAGTTCGATCTTTTGGATGGCAATATACTGAGGCTTAAAATATTCTTGAATAATAGTGCCATCAGAAATACATTATTATCGCGTTACTGCTGTAGTTTTTTTTTGGGAAAGTCTTAAATTTGTGCTTTGATCAATTTTTTCCTTTATGTTTGAGCTCTCGTGGTGTAATTTTTTTTATGAAGGCCTGTGTGTCCAATTGGCTTAAAAGTTGCTAATTTAAAGCCGTATACCAGGGGTGTTAGTTGAAGTTTGCCAGTTTTTTCAATAAAGAAAACGCTTAATTCTCAAGGGAATCTCAAAAAATTTTTATTCAAAGTATTGACCATCGGATTCAATACATTTTGCCCATCTTTGAGGCAAATCATGGATACCATTCCAAAAAAAAAATTCTCTTTCGAGGCAAACCATTCGACGAGCCATTTTTCGACTTTTTCAAAATTGGCAAAGCGCTGCTCTGCGAGTGAGTGTCCCATCGATGCGAAAAGGTGATAGTCGGACGGGGCAAGGTCTGGAGAGTACGGCGGGTGCGATAATATTTCCCAATTCAATGCTTTGAGAGTGTTCTTCACTACTTTAGCTGTATGAGGCGGTTTGGCGGTTTTTTCGATTTGTCTCTTGTTCATTTGGTGTGGTACCCATTTTCCATACTTTTGGATCTTTCCCATGGCTTTTAAACGTTGGCAAATTGCTCCTCGGGTCACATTAAGTGTTTGGGCGAATTGTTGTTGCGATTGGGTTAGGTCTTCATCCAATAACGCCTGCAATTCCGCATCTTCGAACTTTTTCGTTGCACCAGGATGTTCATTGTCTGTTAAATCGAAATCTCCACTTTTAAATTGACGAAACCATGTCTCACATGTTCTAATCACTGGAGCATGTTCACAATAAGTTTCTACCAGCAACCGATGAGCTTCAACTGCTTTTTTCTTTTGATGAAATAAGAAAAGCAACGAATGCCGCAAATGCGATTTACTTGGAACGAAACTCAACATATTCACTGAGGTAACCAACTATAACACTATTATTTTGGCAGAATGTAACTTGTGTATTTTTGAAGGTTAATGTCCATAGAAAAATATGACATAGATGCCAAATCATAGAAATGTATACATATCTCTAGCGACATCTATGATTAAAACCGGCAAACTTCAACTAACACCCCTGGTAACCAGCCGACAAGAATTTGAAATAACAAAGTACTAACGTACCTACTATAATACAAAAGAAAGCAAAAGAGAAATCTGCCTGCCTCTAAATATTTAAATTAAATTAGGGTCACAACATTCCTGCTTGTAACACGGGTTTCCGGACACTGTGTACAAAAGGTAATATAAGCATATACGCCGGGTATTAATTCGAGTCTATTATAAAGATTGGTTAATAATAAATAGCCGCGGTAATTACGGTTGAATTGGTCACCATAATATCCTTGACGCAGGTACATAATATGTGTATATAGATATATATATATATATAAATCCCACTATCATTATTGCGTCCTTTTACCGATCCCACAGTATGGCGTCCATCTGAAGGGCTTGATTTTACATTGTTTTCAATAAAGTATATTTTATCTTTTAAGTATATAAATGTAGCAAGGTATTTAGATTTTTTAAAACTTTAATTTAAAAATATACAAAAACAAAAAAATCTCCTTTCACCAACCCACCCATCGGAACCCCTTTCACATTAGAGGGAATACGGGATCCGGCGAATATTTTCTTTCATTTTATAGCAAACCTGGCGTCCAACTTAAATATTTTATTTCATTTTGCCTACAAACTGGCGTCTTGCGACGTTGCCGCTTAATTATTCATGTTTTATTTGAACGATTAATTAATGAATTATTGAATATTATGACATCCAAGGCAAGGTGCTAAAAATTAACTCTGGCCCAAACGTCGTGGGTTCAAACCAACCCGGCCAAATTTTAATATTACATTTAAGGAACACCTAAAGTGTTTAACGTGATATGGAAAGCCTTGAAAGTTGACATAAAACAACATTAACGCCCCCTTGTGGCTACAGTCGTTTGTAGTAGGAATTTCGACATAAATCCACCTTCAAAACCTTTCACAATAATTTGCAAGATGTCAGTATATTCGGTATATATTTTCGAATACCAAAAATACGTAATTGTTATTTTCAGTTATGTATGAATGGTAAATTTGTCGTCTTCCATATGAGACCTGGTAGTGTAATGGTCAGAGGAGTTGCTTTCTATTCGGACTATCAGGGTTCGATTCCTTTACGTTCTAATTTTTTTCTTTTAAATTATTTTTTTTTTAAACTTATTTTACCTACAATTTAATAATAACAATAATTTATTTTTTATTTTTAATATGGATTTGTTATTCACTGTTTTATAATAATTTTTAATTAATATTTTTGATTAACCTGCTTTAATCAATTTTTGTTTATGTTTATAATTTGTCCATTCTTACAGTATTGTGTTCTATGTTTATCATTTGTCTATACTTGCCATTATTATTTTTTAGTATTCTGTATATTCCTGATGAGGAAAGCTTTGCTTTCAAAACATGTTCATGTGTATACGAGGTGTGTTTAAAAGAAAAGGTGAATTTTGAATTTTCGCAGGCTGTGTACATTCAATTATCGATTTTTTTTTTTGTTATCTTGGTACACATATGTTTATCAAATGTTAGCATTATCAGCCATTTTGGATTAGCGGTTTGTTTTTGACAACTGGAAAGGTTAGTCACGTTTTTGTGTGTTCTTCGATTTTTTACTTCTGAAAAAAATGTGTGTTGACTGTGGCATTCGACGAGTCTACTTTGTCTCAAAAAAGTGTTTATAAGTGGTACAAGCGCTTTACAGAAGGCCGAGAAGATGTTAATGACGATGAGCGTCCTGGAGTTGCAACCACGTCAACAAACGAAGAAAACATTGAAACAGTGAAGAAAATGGTTTTTGGAAAATCGTCGAATCACTATTAGGGAAGTTGCAGAGGATGTTGGCATATCAATCGGCTCATTCCATGCAATTTTCTCTGATGTTTTGGGCATGAAACGTGTGGCAGCGAAGTTTGTTTCGAAATTGCAAAATTTTGAGCAAAAGCAACGTCGCATTAGTATCGCTCAGGAGTGGTTGAATGACGTCAATGACTATCCAGATTTGCTCAAAAGGGTCATAACTGGTGATGAAACGTGGGTATATGGTTATGACGTCGAAACCAAGGCCCAATCATCCCAATGGAAGCGGCCAGAAGAGCCAAGACCGAAAAAAGCACGCCAAGTTCGATCAAATGTGAAGGTTTTGCTCACTGTTTTCTTCGATTACAATGGCATGGTGCATCGTGAGTTCTTGCCAACAGATCGTACGGTTTATAAGGAATACTACAAGGAAGTTATGCAACGTTTGCGTGAAGTAATACGGCTCAAACGATCGGAATTGTGGAAAAACAAATCATGGATTTTGCATCATTATAATGCACCAGCTCACACATCAATGCTTGTTCGTGATTATTTGGTCAAAAACAACACCGTAATCATGCCTCAGCCACCGTATTCACCAGATTTGGCTCCCTGCGACTTTTTCCTATTCCTGAAACTGAAGAGACCAATGAAAGGAAAGCGTTTTGCCACAATTGATGAAATAAAGTCAGAATCGAAGAACGAGCTGATGGCCATACCGAAAAGCGCATTCCAGAAGTGCTTCGAGGATTGGAAGCGCTGGCATAAGTGCATTATATCTGAGGGAGATTACTTTGAAGGGGAGAAAATGGATATTGATGAATAAGTAAATACTTTTCGAAAAAATTCAAAATTCACCTTTTCTTTTGAACACACCTCGTATATTCATAAAGTGGTGATTACAAAGTAATTTTTAATTAATTTATTAATAATGACTCCACAAAGTGGATATCAATCTTTTGAAGAAATTATAAATTAATGTTTTTAAGCTTGCAGATTGATACTTGAATTATTTTTTCTTCATTATTACATAATTTAAGAACTACAATTTAATGTTTTCATAATACATATAATTTTTAAATGAAGTTACCCGCACATTTCATTCAAACCGACCGAACCTAACCTAACATACCTGAATTTATTTTTCTTAATTATTCCATAATTTAAAATCATGAGTTATTAGGCAGGTTTATGATTTGATGATGTTTTTAAAAAAATATCCCTAAATATTAAAACATGATAACGTGTTTATATTTTATTTTTCCTTAAATTTAATGATAATTTGAAATCTTTGATTTCATTTTTTATTTTGTAGGTATTTATTTATATTTTTATATTATATTTTTCGAAGTTTTCTTATCACTATTTAATATTATATTATAAAGGATGTGTAGGAACAATATACATAAATCACAACCGTTCACAACCGGATGAACGCACAAAGGAAATTATGTTGTTTAATTTCAATTATGTCATCACTTCTATTTTTTTTTTAATTGCCTGCAGTAGAAATTCTTAAATTAACATAATGCTATTATAGGTGGAGAGAGGTACGCACTTAATTGCTGGTTAATATTAATTCGAAATCGAGTGATTGAAATAAAATGTTTGAATTTATTTATATTAGAATATATGATGGTGGTAACCAAAATAGAACCAGCGGTATAGATTTTTCTCAATTATCGATTTTGAATATTTTTTCACGCATTGAAGCTTTAAATTGCGAAGACAGTGCAATTTAAAGATTTTTTTTCATTGAAGGGTTATTGTTTAACCCCTTGAAGCATAGTGGTATCAAAAATAACCCACCTTTTTTATCTTTTGCTGCATGGTGGGATGTAATTTATACCACTTCGAAAAATTATAACCACTTGAAACACAGCGGTTTAAATTATGTCCCGCCCACTCCAACTGCTTACTATATCGGCCAATAGATGGTACATATGTACTTTTCGAAGTTTTCGAAATTCTGTGCAATACAAGCATTTTTTTGTTTAAAATCTTATGCCTCAAAGGGTTAATATAAACAAAAGCACTACATTTCATACATTTAGTAGGTACTATAAAAAATTATAAAAGTTATTTTAATAATTGGTGAAAACGCCTTTATTGAAAAATTACGACTTCAATACACCGTGGTATGATTGCAATTGATTTTCCTATAGTTTCTAGCAACTCTGGGTCATGATGTTAACTAACTAACCATCACGCCATTTCGCCGCGGGGGTAGGCAGAGAAGACGAACCGCAAAACAACTTGATTTTGGCATACACTTCTTGCTTCATTCACTCTTATACGATATTAGATTAGTACAATGATGTTAGATTTTGACCTTTTCAACCTTTTCTATAAGATCTTGCTTTTCAGAATTTCCAACTAATAAACATTTTAATGCACTTTACTATGAATAGAACGCACTCACCGTATAAGAATATAAAATAAATAAAAGTATTCATATGTGAATTTGAAACTTTTAATTAAAAAAATAAATCAAACCATTGTAAAAAATTGTGCCGTTCTAATGTGAAGGCCACCCACCCTAGGTACACTATAGCCGGGGGTTGAACCACTAACTGACGTAAACAAAGTATTCCCTGAATTTTTTTTTACTTGCAATATCTCTTAAGTTTAATGTCTACCTTACTGAAGAGCGAGAGGTATGAACAAGTCGATCAAATTCAAATTATTTGAAAATAAAATGAACTCCGAGGTTAACAGATGCAGTTCAGATTGGCACTCTGAAATATTTCAGAGCAGCTTTCACGAAATTTTCTAAACTTAAAGGGAGGTTCTCATGAAACAATTGAAAAATCAATTATTTTAAAAATATTTTTTTTCGTTAGCTTAGGATGTGTAGAATATGTTCCCAAAGCGGTTTGGCCGATAACGATTGCATAAAAAAGTTATCGCATAAGAAAGGAACCTATCTTTTTTCACGAAAATTGAGAAAATTGAGTTTGCGCGGCAATGGGTATCTCACATCAATCGTTTTCAAATGCAAGCTTGTTTTATTAATACTGTGGTAAGAATAGTTACTTCAAGCACCACCGAGTGTCGCTAGATGCGCTATGGCGTTGATCCGGCTTCGAGATGTAAAGAAAAATACAAAGGTAAAGGCGCTGGAAAATTAACTGACAAAGTAATTTCTGATTTAACAATATATTATGGCCTGGCTATTAGGAGAAATCCAGATTCAGCAGAAGATATGAAAAATGCCATATGGGATGTTTTTTACCATAATATTTCAACAAATGACAAACCGCAACACATGTTCTGTCCGGCGGGCAAAGAGAGCTGGTGCAAGTGGCGCGTGGCTGAAGCTCACGGTACTCTTAGATCATCTAATCACTAGTCTCTTCTCATAGAAAATGTTCAAGATGCAATAAAACCCGTTTTTGTAGCTTTGTCCTCAGATGATTTATTAAAATCGTGTACCGGAGGTAATACTCAGAAATCGAATGAGTCCGTCAAAGCTTGTGTATGGGAGCTTGCCCCGAAAGATCTGCATTGCACTGCAAAATCCGTTGAAATTGCCACTTATATTGCAGTCAGTTTATTTAATGAAGGTTATATTACTCTCTTAAAAATTATGGATTTATTGGGAATCACCATTAGACTTGAAGCAAACAACTTTGCTCAGATCACAGATGTTATGTGTATCACTGCAGCTGAAAACAGTTTGACAGACCAGGCAAAATCAGCGGCATTAACGAAAAAAGCCACTCAAATCGCTGACATGTAGCAGTATAAAGTCGACGAAGGATTGATGTATGGCCCTGGAATTGCTGATTAGCTATAAGGTACATTATTTGGCTACTCGGAAAAATTGTTAACCAAATCTTAAAATGCCTTTTTTGAAAAATCATGTTTTTCAAACTGGTCTCCACGATATCTCAAGAACTACTCGATGGATTGACTTGGATTTTTTTTATTTTAACGTAGATAAAATTTATTGGATCCCAAATTTTCTTATTTTTTTTATTTTCAGAGCACTTTGAAGAGCGAAAATTTTTTGTTATTTTCGACTTCTTATTAATATTATAGGTTCAAGCTCCAATAAATATCACATAATTTATAAATTTTTTTGGTTTTTTCATTTCAGATGACATAAACGTGTTGTGCGATGGAGACCGTTTGGGTACCTTTTTTTCAACGTGACGTTCGACGACGTATTAACACTTCCCATGACACCTTTATGCACCAAAAAAATATTTTTCTACACTTTAAGAGTCGATAAATTACTATCAAAATTCTCACGTTGTTCATTTAATTCCTTCTATGAAAAAAAAAATCAAGAAAATCACCGTGTTTTTTGACCTCTAGATGGAGAACCTCCCCTTAATTAAGTAACCTTCCACGCCAACAATAATATAGAATGATGTACAAAAAATCTATAAGAAGGTTACCAAAACTTAGGATTACTAAATAGTAGTAGGTAATGTAATACGATTAATATAAAAAAGAAATTAGGACGAACGGACCAGTCCAAATATACGAGAAATAATACTAAACAGAAGATTGTTGTAAAAAATGGAAATAAAATAAAATACATTCTTAATCTGCAAAAGACCGAATATTATCGTATCTACTATTATCACGTAATTAACGAAAATGATATGTAAAATCCATTGCACGTAGAATATTTAAGAAAAATTAAAAAAGAAAAAAAATTGTTACTAACTGATAATGCGAGAATTCAAACATAACACAAAATATTTATAATGAAAATAAAATTAAAAAATAGTTTTAATCTGCAAAAGACTCTTTGAATAATAATCACACAATTGACGAAAACGATATTGCGAACAATTAAACATTTATTTTTATAAACAATAATTATTAATCTAAAACACTCATCCAAATTGAAAAAACCTTCCGAGCAAAGATAAATGTCGCTATGCACAAAAATCTTGTCTTAAGTTTTTAAGAACTTTAGTTTATCAATTAATAATTAAACATTTCTTCAAACACCCTCTTTATGATGCACAAACAATAAACACTCGTATTTTATTCGGTCACATGTCGTGCGTTCCAATATTATTATTTATGGTTGATCATCTGTAGCCGTTCAGAGAACTACTTGTCAAGCAACGTTGCCAAATGTAGGAGTTGCGATACGCGGTACAATGAAACTAAATATACACTAAAAAATATACGCTCATCGACAGCAGCAGCGCCGTCCGGAGACTAAATGGTGAACTAAAGTTGCATATTCGGTTTCATCTGGGTACCATAACTGCGTCTGGCTTACTTTCGTTTTTAGACTATATGAGGGTATAGGAGTGGAGAAAACTTAAAAATTCGTTAATCCTGCGTCCGGTATAATGACTGCCGGACGCAGGATTGAAAGTTGTCTATTAGAAGACGCAGTAATGATAGCGGGATGTTTATATATATATATGTAGATATATGCAGATTCAGCTCTAGAAAAACAATTCATTTGATTCCTTCCCATGAAAATTAAACAACACATAATTATAGCTAAATTATGTTCTAAAAATTATAATTACGCATAGTAAAAAATCTGACTGAATACCATTAATTCGTTCAGACTTCCCTTTACATATAAGGTACCTGCATTATTAAATATCGCTAACCAATTTTTTTCTACAAAATATTACTTCCAAAAATATTTTTGATGTTGTGACTTGTGTTTTCTGGTGAAAGATTTCTCGCTTGGTCTTTTGCTGCCTATTTTTAACCAAATAATTCTTAAAACAATGTTGTTAACCAGAGCTCCGTGGACAGACACGTCTGTCGATTGCCAGATCTCGGCAGATACTGTGATTTTGGCCGGCGTAAATACATCTCGGGCTAGCGATAAAATATGCAAACGTCAGCTTATAAATATGCTTTTTTAATTTAAAAAAAAATCTAATTATATCTTAATTATTTAATAATATCTAAGTAAAGTAGGTGTGTAAAAAAATTATGAAGAGTATCGATTAGTACGTTCGCCAATAAATGGACCAATTGAAGGAGTTTTATAGCAAAACACATGCTCGTAATTTTCTATAAATGATTTTATTTAATGTAAAATTGAATTTCCGAAACCTTGCCCAGCTAGGTAATGTATTGATTTATAATAAATACTGTATCATTAGGTGATATGAAATATTTGTGTTGTATAACAAAAGGTTCGTTTGAAAATTTAAAAATCTGCGCAATGACCGACAGAAGGACTTTATTAAAATATGTAGATACTTTATCAAAATTTCAAACTAAATAAAATAACAATCTTTCAAAATCAATTTACGTTTTTTTGTGGAAAAGAATCGATACGTCTAGAATTAAGTTAAAAAATGACTATTTTTCACTTGTGTCACATCACACATGCTATTTATTTTATAGGATCAAATATTATTACTATTATTTTGGATAAGGAGTTTTTGTCACAGAATTAATTTTTATAAAAAATTAGCCAAAAAAGGGAATAGGGAAGTCAGCTACTGACTGTATATGTACAATGTACATCCATTCCACGTCACTCGCGTGCAAACCCTTTAACCTAGGGATTATCCTACAAGAGTAGGCCTTGGGGTACCCCATCCTTGGTTGAAAGGTTATCCACTACTTAACCAGACACCCTGTGTGTATTCTTTTACCTTTTTTGTCATGCTCTCCCTAATCAGGCAGTTATTAAGAAGAACTAAGGTAACTATTTATGCATAGTATTGAATAAAACTCTGAGATCAAGCTGAAAATTTCCTCTTCACTATTACAGCGCCCTTGAGGTGATTTTTCACAAAAACGGCACTATACAAATCATCCAATTATTATTATTATTATATCTGAAAAGTGTACCTTTGAAGTTGGTGCCTTGCACAAACATGGACTCTATTAATTTTAGGGCTTATAATACTGTTACATATTTGTATTTACCAAGTACGTATGTATAATAATAATGCTAGTCAAAGGTCTTCATAGCAGGTAGCGAGTTTAACTGCGTGGATGGTTTCCTCTCCTCTATACCTGTTTTAACATGTTATATCGTTCATAGAGTTCGCAATTTATTACTATTGTTTCATCTTTACCATATGAATTTCAGCTGAAATTGGCGGACATCAACAAGATAAACATCGGCCTGAAGGACATGTCGAAGAGCCTGTTTGAGGTGTGGAAGGAGGTGTTCCAAGTACAGCCGGTGCCCCCGGCCGAGGCGGCTCGGGAGGGAGAGGAGGGGCCCGCGGGTGCGCTCAGGGGGCGCGCCAGGAGACTCATGCGAACTGTGTATTCTGCTGGAGATTACGAACGGTAAATGTGTTGTCTTTAATTCTTACAGTTTGAATACGGTAAATCAGTGTTTACCAAAGAGTGGTACGAATACCCCTAGTGGTACCTGAAGCGGTTTCAAAGAGTACGACGCAGTAGAGCTTTCAATCCCAGGATCTCGAGAACCGGGCCTTTCTGTACCTTGGTCGGCACCCTAATCCCGGTGCTGTGCTTGCCTCAATCCTGATATTCTGTGATTTTTGTTAGTTTCAACCGTGGGAATATTTTTTTTCTAGAAGATGATAGCAGAGATAATATGATCTCATTTGCAGTTGAAGGGTTTTGACATGAGGACGAGAGAGGATGCTCAGAGTATTGAAACACCATTAGAAAAAAGTACAGCAGCAAAAAGACAATATTAAACTCATTAAATTGTTTTATTTTATGTAACCTAATGTATGTTTAATACTTGAAAATTAAAACATTTATTACAACTCCTATTTTTCTATAATAATTTAAACATTTAAATTCCCAATGCCAGCACTGGAATCTCGGGATTGAAAAATGCTAGTACTGTAATCCCAGTTCCGAAAAAATTCACAATTAATCCAATTATCCACGCATTAGTGCCGCATAAGAAGCACACGTATATGGGTGTGTACCTATATTATTATAAAATCTTTTCATTTGTAATTAAAATTGACTACACGTTTAGTATGTACTTCTTTTTTATTAATAAAATTGTGTTTTGAACAACAAATTCTGCATAAATACGATTTTTTTTAGGTACATACGAGGTGTGTTCAAAAGAAAAGGTGAATTTTGAATTTTTTCGAAAAATATTTATTTATTCATCAATATCCATTTTCTCCCCTTCAAAGTAATCCCCCTCAGATATAATGCACTTATGCCAGCGCTTCTTCCAATCCTCGAACCACTTCTGGAATGCGTTTTTCGGTATGGCCATCAGCTCGTTCTTCGATTCTTACTTTATCTCATCAATTGTGGCAAAACGCTTTCCTTTCATTGGTCTCTTCAGTTTCAGGAATAGGAAAATGTCGCAGGGAGCCAAATCTGGTGAATACGGTGGTTGAGGCATGATTACGGTGTTGTTTTTGGCCAAATAATCACGAACAAGCATTGATGTGTGAGCTGGTGCATTATCAGGATGCAAAATCCATGATTTGTTTTTCCACAATTCCGATTGTTTGAGCCGTATTGCTTCACGCAAACGTTGCATAACTTCCTTGTAGTATTCCTTATTAACCGTACTACCTGTTGGTAAGAACTCATGATGCACCACGCCTTTGTGAAGAAAAGAGTGAGCAAAACCTTCACATTTGATCGAACTTGGCGTGCTTTTTTCGGTCTTGGCTCTTCTGGCCGCTTCCATTGGGATGATTGGGCCTTGGTTTCGACGTCATAACCATATACCCACGTTTCATCACCAGTTATGACCCTTTTGAGCAAATCTGGATCGTCGTTGACGTCATTCAACAACTCCTGAGCGATACTAATGCGACGTTGCTTTTGCTCAAAATTTAGCAATTTCGGAACAAACTTCGCTGCCACACGTTTCATGCCTAAAACATCCCAGAAAATTGCATGGCCTGAGCCGATTGATATGCCAACATCCTCTGCAACTTCCCTAATAATAGTGATTCGACGATTTTCCAAAACCATTTTCTTCACTGTTTCGATGTTTTCTTCGTTTGTTGACGTGGTTTCAACTCCAGGACGCTCATCGTCATTAACATCTTCTCGGCCTTCTGTAAAGCGCTTGTACCACTTATAAACACTTTTTTGAGACAAAGTAGACTCGCCGAATGCCACAGTCAACATTTTAAGTGCGTTGGAGCACTTTATTCCATTTTTAACGCAAAATTTAATACATATTCTTTGATCCATTTTTTTCAAAAGTAAAAATCGAAGAACACACAAAAACGTGACTAACCTTTCCAGTTGTCAAAAACAAACCACTGATCCAAAATGGCTAATAATGCTAACATATGATAAACATATGTGTACCAAGATAACAAAAAAAAAATTCGATAATCGAATGTACACAGCCCGCGAAAATTCAAAATTCACCTTTTCTTTTGAACACACCTCGTATTTCTTTCAAAATTTGTTACGCATATTTAGATTTTTACATGAATAACAGTTTTTGATATTGCAGTATTTAATGCATTTTTCCAAAAATTGTCTGAGCCCATTTAAATATTTGACTATCCTTCTGGTGTCCCCTATCAGCCATTATCAGGGAATCTTCACCCTGTATGCTGCCGCCGGAAACAATTCTGTGAAATTGCACTCGTACTAAGCACGTAGATTTTGAACCCATAAAGCCCATATATGAATATGTATGCATGTATGTAGTAACAAAATATAATTTTTTGATTGTCTATCATATTTATAATGATTGCCTACTTATAGGCCTTCCACACGAGCGGGCGGTCCAATACTAAAAAGCTATGGTGTCGAAAGGTTCGACCATTCGGTCGTCCTTTCCTGAAGTCAAGCCTACCAACGCTAGGAAAGGACGACCGGATGGTCAAACCTGTCAACTCCATGGCTTTTTTAGTATTGGGTCCCCCTCTCGTGTGCAATCCACTCTACTTTCAACTTTTCTGTAAAAATTTTAGCAGTGCTGGACTTTGGCAATGCTGGAATAGTGAGATTTTTCTATATGTACAAATCACAAATAAATAAATAATATCTTCTTCCTCTAACAGACTCTCGGCCGGCGTATTCGAGAACTACCTGGAGCGGGGGGGAAGTGGTGGGGGCCTGGGAGGGGCGGTTCTAGCCCTAGAGTGGTTCATCGCCAGTGACCAGCTCTCTACCCAGATTGCCTCCACGCAGAACTACTCTCTTTACCCGTACCTGCCTTACGCTTTCCTCTGCTGGCACTTCCTCTTCGCTAGGCTCAGCTGGACCAATATCAAATACCCCAAGACTGGCTTTGAGGTATGCAAGCCACTAGTTCTATTTTTGTTTCGTATCTAAAAGGTCTATCTTTCTTTCTGTCATCAAGATCCCCGAGCTGATCTACGGTCTTGATAACAGGCGTCGCCCTGTGCACACTTGTGCCCTGGAATATGTGAAACTTTGTGGTTTACAACTTCTTTTGATATGTGGAATGTGTGAAGTTTCATGGTTTACTACTTCTATTGGTGTGTGTAATGTGTGAAGCTTTATGGTTTACTATGTACTTCTATTAGTATGTGGAATATGTGAGGCTTCTTGGTTTACTATTTCTATTGGTGTGTATATTGAATGGCAAAGAAGTGTGGCTCAAATGAACAAAGAATTGACCTATTGCAAGCTAACATCAATATATTTAATTGTCTGAACTTTTAGACTGAATGTTGATCGGAAACAATTAGGTTATAAATAAATATGTATGTGCAATTTCTTCTCATTTTGTGAGAAATTACATACAATACATACAGTAAAACTTTGGTTTTACGTCACCCCTATTTCACATTTTCCTGCTTTTTACGTCAAAAACCCACTGTCCCGTTTTTTTTTTCATGCATGTCATATGAATATTTCCCCCAATTTACAATTTCAAGAAAAAAAAATTGTTTGATTTCATACCGACTCCACTTGAAAATATCGCCAAAACCCAAAATTAGACTACCTGGATAGAACTTTTTTCTGCAAAGATCTATTACGCCTCATGTAGTTGTGAAAAGGGACATAAATAATTAGCAAGTGTATATTATCAATATTAATGTTGATGTACATTCTGTTTTTGGGATACTTTGCATTTACCATAGTCCATTTCAACTATAAAGCAGAAAATCTCTCAATAAAAATTCACAAACAATGGGTTTTGGCATTTTGCATAGATTTTTCTATCTAAGGAGTGTCGAAACTCGCACCAAGCCGGGTAGTAAAACCAGTTACTTCATAAATACGTGTGTTATTTCAGATGTACCAGAAGCAAATGGCCGTGACTAGCGTGGTGTCGGGGGTGCAGCGGGGGGTCAGTCCGCAGGTGAAGCCCTACTGCTCCCGGCGATCGCTGCTGCTGGACCTGCTGCCCCTGCTGCCCCACATCATCAGCCCTGCCCTACGCCCTGTCAACCTGCAGGTTTGTACATATTTTCTATAATTTATCAAAATAATCTATGATTGTTTTCTCACACTCAAATCTGCTTTTGGCCTGACTCAGATAGTGCTGTACTTCTGAAGTGCCGAATTAGTGAGATTCTACTGTTTACCTGAGCACCTTCTCTGAATTCTACCGCTAGGCAGGTTGTGATCACCAGGGATGTAAAAATTTAGCATAATTTTTTGGGAAAGGTGGTGTTATTTTTCTGTGTATTTGGTGTTATTTTAGGCGAAATTCATATTATTTTTGGTGGAATTTTTGGGAAAAGTGGTGCTATTCTTCAGCAAAAGCGGTGGTATACTACAACAGCAGGGATGTTATGTTCCTTTTTTGGTATTTTGCAGTAAACAAAATAGTTATACCATAGACAAAGAAATACATATTTAGAATGTATAACATTACCCATTTTCTTATTTAAAAATTATACCAGAATATTTATCTGAAAATTAAGAATTTCGCATGAAAATGGTTAAATTCGCATTTTTCATGTAAAAATGACGATTTTCATGTAAATATTTACATTATCGTAAATGCGACATTTTCAGGTCTCTAGTGATTATTAACTGACAGCTTTTGGTGCCCAATAATTAATTTGGTACTCATTCTAATAACCCCTTCCTATTTTCCGGTGCAGCTTTACACAGAGCGGGAGCGCCTGTCCCTGGCCTCACTGGTGGGAGTCATGCTGGACTACAACCTGCAGTACACGCAGCAGCGCCTGCCCGATGGCAACTACCACTACCTCCTGGACCCCGACATTGCTACTGTGGGAATATTCGGTAAGTTCCTCGCATTGTAATGAAGATGTAATTCAATCATGCATTACAAAACAAATTCATAGGTAACATGATTTGATTCTCCCAATGGATTACAATAGACTCATTCCGGGAAGGATAATATCACAAAGGAATTTAAATTATATACAGGGTGTGTCAGGACGTACTGGACAGAATTTAACCAGCGATTCCTGAGCTTATTTAGAGTAAAATATGTAGATGACCGGTCAGTGGCTGAGTTGACAAATGCGCTGGGTTCCACCCATGCGTTGTGGGCTATGTCTTCCATCCTTGCACAAGCAACATCTTCCGCTTTTAATTATAGTAGTAGGAGATTTTCAAATTTTGTCAGGTTATTCGTAACCCGGAATTGTTTGTTTGTCTTTTAAAAATAAGAAAATAAAATGGCATTTTGGTCTCCTATTCTCCTGTTCCTACAGCATTAGACAGTAAGGAACGGTGCATATCGCATGGTACAAGCGTTCTGGCATTAGGTTCTTGTCAGTGTAGACATGTGAAAGATAAAATCTGTCAGATGCATTCTGTTACACCCTGTATATTTTTTTTATGTTATTAAAAATTTGGGAATACATACCAAAATAAATATGAGTGCTGACCAAGTTGATAAAAAAAAGATGGCTGTGTAATGACAATAATTTAATTAATATCATGTGTTCGGAGTCTTTATTGTAATTAAGTGTATATATATTGAATATTTTCGCCATGGAGGCAAAGTATTGGCTGACCTTGCTCGCTTAGGCCCTATTAGAGCCCAGATAGAAAAATATCTTTTGAACATGAAGGAACAATCCAGCTCCGCCCAGGATGGGTCAAATCGTTCTATCAGTGGTAGATTTCCCACAGAAAGGGAAAGAGGGTCTATATTATTCTCCACCCCCAAATTCTCGGGGACTAAATCCACCACCCAAAAGCCATCCGCACCAAGGTCAGCCACTCCATCAACGTCGAGGACCAACTCCGATCTCTTCCCCCCTCTCATGGAAGCCCACACCAACTCCAAGAAGAGGAAAGTGACCCCATCATCTCCCACACAAACGGTTACCCCAACCCAAAACCGTTTTCAAGTTCTCGGCTTCCCCGACGACACCACCTCCTCACCCGAGAAATCCACCACGCCCGCAGAGGAAATGGAGACATCCCCTACTTTGCTCCCTAGACTCCAATAATTATAAAAACTCAGGAAAATTGGACCGCTCTGCGCACAAAACTCACAACCGCAGGAGTTATAATCAAAAGCAATTCCTGACAGAGTTGTTCTCCACTCCGGAGATACAAACAGTTTTAGACAGGCCTCCCGCATACTCAAGGAGCAAACACCGGCTTCCACACTTTTGAGCTTGCAGAAGAAAAATTGACAAAAGCCACCCTCCGAAGAATCCTATGGAGAAAATCATAGGCGAATTGAAAGCTTTGAACTTCCTGGTGACTAGCATCAACCGCATCCGCTGCGTCCCAAATCGTTGACCGGCCACATTGGTGCTGGTCCAATTGGAAGCCGGTGAAGCTGGACGAGAGATCTTCCAGCTCACTCATTTGTTCCACCAAAAATTAAGGGTAGAACACCTGAAAAAAAAAACTTCCCCATCACAGTGCTACCGCTGTCAGAAATTTGGACACTCGTCACTCCAATTCCGCCTACCCCCCCGCTACGTGAAGTGCCCTGAAGGTCATTTTTCCAAAGACTGCGCCCATAGGAGGAGAGAAGACACCCTATCCACCTGCACAAACTGTGCAGGCGTTCATTCCGCTAATTATAAAGAATGTCCAATGAGACCAAAACCTGCTTCCCCACGACGACAACTAGAGGCAAGAAGTGCAACCTTCAACTCCCGATATATCCCCTCTCTCCTCTCCTACTTGGGGGCTGCTCTAGCAGATTCCTCTGCTCCTCTCAGTCCTCCCACCTCGACGCCCTGAATATTTTTGATTTTATAAAAAATGTTGACTTTTCCAAACCTCATCGCCAACTTAATTCCAAAATTCAAAACTGCCTCCCCCCCCTTGGACTACATGTCCATCTTATTTTCTGCAGCCCCCGGATCATTTCTTTATTCACTTTCAATGGCTAAATCTATTAATCCATCCGCGCTACGCATCGCATTCTGGAATCCAAGAGGTCTTTTACAAAATATTCATGAACTCAGAATTTTCACTAATACGCATATACTATACATCATCCTTGCAAATGAAAGTCACCTAAATGCATCATCTTCGTCCAATATCTCAAATTATACCCCTTACAGAAATGTTTAAACTCACGCCGAGGTGGCACCGTAATTTATATTAAAAGGAAGATCACACACATACACAATAAAACATATAATAGATTTAACCAAAGCATTTTACTCCAGATTAGAATCGAACTCGAATCTCTCCATCTCCAACCTCGGCCGCTGGACCCCCAGCACCGACCCCCCCCCCCGTCTCCGTCCAAATTCTATCTTATACCCTCCATTACCTTAGTGAGCGGGCTTTAATATAAGATTGCTATCAACAAGTGCCACTAGCTCATAAAACACAGTTTACAATTCTTTGAAATAAAAGCCCTACAGTAGCAATAGGTAGCAATGGGTAGAGAAGATTATCTCCACATCTATGAACCTCTAACCACAGTTGACACAGAAAGATGGAGAAATATTCCCCGGCACTGTACACAAAAATTTTACAATACGATATAAAAAAAGATGAACCTGATATTGAATATTTATTATGACACAATATTATTTATCGATCTACAAATATGTGTATGTAGTAATACAGAAATCCTTTTTTCTTTTCATCAGATGAAAAAACTGCCGCCGTGCGCAACCTTACCTATGCTATGAAGCAGATGATTGCTCGTGAGGTGGAGCAGGAGAAGATCCATAGGTTGGAGCAGGGGACGGGAACCTTGCGCCGCCCCACAGTCTGCTTCGCTCCTGCAGCGCCCGTTGCCACCACTGCCCCCGGTGCCCCAATAAACCTCCAGGAAGCCCCCCAGGCAGCCCCTTCAGCTGCAGCCCCTAAAGTTTCTCACGAAATTCCTGTGACCTCATTACCCAATCATTTGCAACGACTGGAGCCTAAGAAAATGCGGACCGATGTACCACTGGTAAGTTTTATATGAAAATTGTTCCTTAGAGTAAGCATACTGCAGAGGTGGCGTATTTAGATATATAATGCCAGTAGTGTGCTGTCCATAAAGGCTGAAACTGAAGTGCTTACCTTAAGAAAAATGAACCGTATAAATAAAATAATATGTAGATATTTAATAGATAAATTAGATGCGCCGAAAGTTTCTGTTGCAGTTCATTTATTCATTTGGCCATAGCAATCTGCGGAATATGGTAATAAATTGTCCATTTTCAAATTTCATATCCGAACTTGAAAAACTACACACAGCCTGTCTTTGGTCGTAGAGCAGTGCACTCCACTGCATAATATTTACATCCATGAATATAAAATAATATTATATGAATATAATTGGGAGAAGGTAAAAAAGGTATTGGGGGTGGGGGTAAGGTGGAGTAGGGTAGGGTGGAGTAGGGTAGGGTCGAGTAGGGTAGGGTCGAGTAGGGTAGGGTCGAGTAGGGTAGGGTCGAGTAGGGTAGGGTCGAGTAGGGTAGGGTCGAGTAGGTAGGTGGAGTATGGTAGGGTGAGGGGTAGGTGAGTAGGTAGGTGGAGTAGGGTAGGGTGAGTAGGGTGGAGTAGGGTAGGGTAGGGTAGGGTAGGGTAGGGGTAGGGTAGGGTAGGGCAGGGCAGGGCAGGGTAGGCAGGGCAGGGCAGGGCAGGCAGGGGTAGGGTAGGGTAGGGTGGTAGGGTAGTGGAGGGGGTGGGAGCGGGGGCGGGGGCAGGAGCAGGGGCAGAGGCAGATCAAAACCACCTCCACCTGGACGGTTCCGGGCAGAGGCAGTGTAGGGGTAGGTGTAGGGGTAGGTGTAGGGGTAGGTGTAGGGGTAAGAGTACACAACGATACACAGCAATACTAACAACTCACTGACAAGTTCATATTATTTTTAGCTCCGCCTAAAAGTTTATTAAGTGATAAAACGAAAAAATCGGGAAGTTACCTATAGTGTTCCTGACTGGATACAAGTCCAAATATATTTTAAAATCACAATAAAGTGATCCTACATAGTTTACTGGAAAAAGTTAAAAAGTAAAAAAAAAAAAATTTCAAAAGTTTTCAAAGTGTGTCAGTAGTAAATAAATAGTATTCATAATGCATTGCCGTGTATGCCCTGAAGTGATTCTCTCTGACGAGTCGATATTTGTGTGCTCGGCCTGCAAAGGTACCTATCATCTAGCTTGTGGAGGGATAACGGAAAATACTTACCGTAGACTTTCTCAAGAACGTCGAACACAACAGAAGTGCAAGCTGTGTAAAAGGGACACGAAATCCGCCGTTATTGGAACTACTATCCCGATGGAGATATCCAGATATTTTGGAGCCGTTCAAAAAAAATATGGCCAACAAAACATCATCGTCATCGTCTGCCGCTCAGAGGCCGACTAATCTAGAAGACCTTCAGGATTTAGTTATGAACAAAACTACTAAATTGGAAAAATATGGCCAACAAAACATCATCGTCATCGTCTGCCGCTCAGAGGCCGACTAATCTAGAAGACCTTCAGGATTTAGTTATGAACAAAACTACTAAATTGGAAAAATATGGCCAACAAAACATCATCGTCATCGTCTGCCGCTCAGAGGCCGACTAATCTAGAAGACCTTCAGGATTTAGTTATGAACAAAACTACTAAATTGGAAAAATATGGCCAACAAAACATCATCGTCATCGTCTGCCGCTCAGAGGCCGACTAATCTAGAAGACCTTCAGGATTTAGTTATGAACAAAACTACTAAATTGGAAAAATATGGCCACAAAACATCATCGTCATCGTCTGCCGCTCAGAGGCCGACTAATCTAGAAGACCTTCAGGATTTAGTTATGAACAAAACTACTAAATTGGAAAAATATGGCCAACAAAACATCATCATCGTCTGCCGCTCAGAGGCCGACTAATCTAGAAGACCTTCAGGATTTAGTTATGAACAAAACTACTAAATTGGAAAAATATGGCCAACAAAACATCATCGTCATCGTCTGCCGCTCAGAGGCCGACTAATCTAGAAGACCTTCAGGATTTAGTTATGAACAAAACTACTAAATTGGAAAAAAAACAAGATGACATCATGGAACAAAACAATAAAATACTTGAAAGTATTCAGTTCATGAGTGCGCAGTACGAGGACTTACTGTCCAGAATCCGCGAGGTTGAGCTCCGCAATGATGAGCTATCTACAAAGAACTCAGCTTTGGAAGCCAGAATTGTGGTGCTTGAAAATGGCGCAGAATTCCAGGAACGAACCCTCAAGGCCAATAACTTGGAGATTAGAGGTATCCCAGAAACCGAAGGCGAAATTTTGAAAGACGTTATTTTTAACATTTGTCAAACAACCGGTTCTCCCATTCGACTAAATGACCTCGATGCTGTTTATCGATCAGCAAAAAAAAAATAACCAGAAGCAACCGAGATCAATTATCATGAAATTAAAGTCTAATCTCGCAAGAAATCAACTTTTGTCTGATGTCAAAACATTCAACAAAAATAATACCAATAGAGAAGACAAACTCAACACGTCGAACATCGGTATCGCCGGCCCCCGTTTGGCGATCTATGTTTCAGAACAACTGACATTTCGTACTAACCACCTATACTTCAAAACCCGACAAGTGGCTAAAGACAAAAAATACAGATTTACCTGGATTAAAGCGGGACAAATATATGTTCGGAAGGATGAAGGAACAAAGGCAATTATTATATCGAATGAATCCAATTTGGCATCGCTATAAGTTTGAATTATTCGAACTAAATACACTCTCGAGGTATGTCTTGTCTCGCTCATCTACATGTGTTATTATAATATGCTACCGTTTCCGCAATTCCAACTCCAATACTTATTATTTTTGCAATCACTTATGTGGGACTACTATGGTTATATTTGTTTTTATATATACTACTGTATACTGTGTTATACCTCCTTTGGAAGTGAATCCACAAATTCTGCAACATTTATTGGGTCAACGTTCATTTGAATATTTTTATGATCCAATTACCATGTGATATTTATAATGATACCGGTATAACTTGTACAATGAATGTGATAGACGATCTTAAAAGTTTAAATAATTATTGTTGGAATTCTTATAATTTAAAAATAATTCATCAAAATATCAGAAGTATTTCATCAAACATTGATGATTTCTTGATATTTCTTGATCAATTTACTTATACTTTCGATGTCATAATATTATCGGAATGTTGGATCCATAAAGATTATATAAAATTATAAAACTTCACAGAATATCACACAACTATAAATATTAATAAATATTGTCGTTTACATAAGGGACGGAATGTCATAATATTATCGGAATGTTGGATCCATAAAGATTATACCCCTAAAATTATAAATACTTACACAGAATATCACACAACTATAAATATTAATAAATCAAGGGGGATTGTCGTTTACATAAGGGACGGAATCCAAGCGCAAGTCGACGAAATTGTATTATCTCAAGCAAACTGTCTAAAAATTGTACTTAATAATTATTTATGTGTTTTTGCAATTTATAGATCCACCATCTTTTCAAAACATCGACACTTTTTTGAATTCGCTTCAATCAACCATCAACAGCTCTAAAAAATTTACACGTCAAATCATTATAGGCGATCTCAATATTAATACCATTCCTCAATATCACAACAATCAAATGATTATTTATGTCTTCTTGCTGAAAACGGCTTCATTCAAACAATCAACAGCGCCACTCATGAACAGGGTGCGACTAAATCCTATTTAGACCATATAAATGTAAAAATATTAACTTCATTGACTCATTTGTTATCCACACATCGATTTCAGATCACTGTACTACAGCACTCTGCCTAAAAGTTAAACCTCCCCCAACTGCTAAAATTAAATACGTCCTGCGAACAAACTACACTAATTTACTTGAGGACTTGCGTTCAGAAAACTGGCAAAACGTATTTGACCAAATTGACACGAACATTGCGATGAAGGAATTCACTAGTAAACTACATTCATATATATCTAAACATACTGGTAAGAAACTCATATCAAACAGCCAGTTCAAACTCACGCCCTGGATCTCTCCTGGTCTTGTTAAATCTATCCACAGCAGGAACCAACTTCATGAAAAGGTGAAAAGGTATCCAGATAATATTTTAGTACAAGCTCATTACAAAAAATACAGGAATTTATGTAAAAATTTAATTAAATTTACAAAGGAAAATTATTATAAAAAGTTCATTTACGAAAATACATACTCTCCAAAACGTTTGTGGGAAGCATTTCGTGATATTAGTAAAACTAAAAACAGTAAGTCTTCCGAAATTAAAACATTGAACATCAATAACATATACTCTTCCAATCCCAAAAATATGGCAAATTTTGCTAATGAGTATTACACATCAGTGGAAGCCACACTTGCAAAAAAAATATTTAAATGTAATAAAACTGAAACCGAACTAGCCAACTTAATCACCTCTAATCTCAAGCATAAAATATAAAATATCCAAACAACATCAAACGAAGTTTTAAAACTAATCGACGACCTAAAGACATTGAATGCTTGTGGACCAGATAAAGTCTCAACAAATCTGCTTAAAGTAATAAAATCATCCATAGCACCCCCGATTGCGTTCATTTATAATCCAAGCTTCCAATCGGGCATATTCCCTGGTCATTTAAAACACTCAATTATTACATTGATTCACAAAAACGGAGATAAGTCGCAGATTCAAAATTACCGGCCAATATCTCTGCTAAACTCGGTCTCAAAAATCATTGAAAAAATTGTTAAGAACCGTCTCACCCTTTACCTTGAACATAATAACATACTTTCTAAGAGACAATATGGCTTCCGACCAGGATTAGGTACTGAAAATGCTATCTCTAAACTGACGAAAATCATCTCCAATAATATCGATGGAGGAATTAAATGCATCGCGATCTTCCTGGATTTAGCTAAAGTTTTTGACACCATCTCGCATAAAATTCTTTTCAAAATTTTTAAACTTGTACATCTCAATTGTAATTCATTATTAATCTACACCAATTTACAAAATGCTTATCATACTTTAGTTTTTTATACTTTAAACTTTTACTCTTTTTACTTTCAAATTTTACATCTCATATGTAATTCATTCTTTCCCTACAGTAAATTTATAAAAGGCATATCATACTTTAAACTTTTATACTTTAAACTTCTATACTTAATCTTTTACATCTCATATGTAATTTATTCTTTCCCTACAGTAAATTTACAAAATACATATCATACTTTAGTTTTTTATACTTTAAACTTTTACTCTTTTTACTTTCCAATTTTACATCTCAATGTAATTCATTCTTTCCCTACAGTAAATTTATAAAAGGCATATCATACTTTAAACTTTTATACTTTAAACTTCTATACTTTATACTTAAACTTTTACATCTCACACGTAATTCATTTATACTCTACATTAAATTAAAAAATGCATATCATACTATAAACTGTTATACTTTATACTTTAAAAACTTTTATATCACATATGTAATTCATTATTGCTCTACAATACAGTACATTAAATAAAAAAAATAAAAAATGCAACATACTTTAAAAAAAAAAAAAACACAATTATTATTTTTTTTTTCTTCTTAAATTTACTTTATGGATTCTTTTACATTCTCTCATGTATATGTATATTAATATGAACTAAACTTATCAATTTGACTGTCCTAAAACGGGATTTGTTCCTAGTTGAACAGTCAAAGCCTTCTTAAATATATCTGTAAAATAATGTGTGTTTCAAATAAATATTATTATTATTATTATAAATTCAGAACACATAAAAATATTTACTTACAGATCGTAATGATCGGATTTCAATATTTTATTGTATGTTGTACGAAGTAGAAACAGACATCCACATAAAAACGTCAAAAACGTTAGACTATGAAATTTTAAATAAACATGTTTAAGTGTTTTCTTCCGGTGGTGAGTTTTTGAACTATCAGTGTTCCTCAAACAAGGTCTAAAGTGATCTATGGTAGAGTTGAATTAAAAAATATGATTGGAATTATAAAATGGCAGCTTGTCAAAGATGACTAATTTTGGGGCCTCATATGAGTATCTCGTGTACGAGAGGGTTAAAATGTTTTAAAAGGCCCAAGGAACTACTTTCCACATGAAAGACGATTAGGACATGTTTTTACGCAACGTTTCATAGGGACGACCGTCTACTCTATCATTTGTGATTGCTTGCTTAATAATGTTGATCTCCGTAATGTAATTCCGAGCATCCCCAGTCTACAATCAAATACAGTAAAGCCCCGTTAATCCGATATTCGGAAAAAACGTGTGAATCCACATAAAATTCAAAGTTCATACAAAAACCGATTTATATTTTGGAAATTCGCTAATTCGTAAAAGGAAATTATATTTGGTCCCCGCAAAAACACATTTTTGTCTGTATATGACATAAATTTTTTTAAATGCTGTATGTCGCGGGTACCTATTATACTGTAGAAATTAATATCGCCGAAATAATGTATCTATTACGCAAATCTAAATCGCACAATGTTTTTTTTTATCGATTTTGATTTTCGCGAGAACATGTCGAATTATTTATCTTTTTGATTCGTATTATTTCGTAAATCGGTTATTAAGGCGATGCAATGGGAAGTAATGCAAAATCGTGTGTTTTCGGTTTGAGAATTTATTGGCCTACAAATATCATAGATGATTGAATTAAATACTGCAAGTAGATCACACTTTGGCCTTTCATATAACCGTGCATTTTTTTGGTATGTCTTTTTATAAGCTAAGAAAAAAATAAAGTATGAGACACACAAAAAATGTTTAAAGCGCAAAATCTCCTACTTATGAACCCCTTTTCCAATATTTTCGTATTGTTCATTATGGTAAATTAAGTTTTTTAGAATATGACCGTAAAACATTTTAATAATTATGTCTGAGCTTTACATAATATAATAAAACACGCATTTTGGTGATGTTTTTTTTACCGAAATCGAAACATGCGGCCGATGTACAGCGGGATTTTCAACCTTGTCGCCACCTGCATAAGGAGCGCGTGATTTCGTTAAATTTTTAGCCGGTGGATGGCCTTAATTAAATATTATTTCGTAAATCGGTAAGACGCCGTAAAATTACAACTTACGCGGCGAATGTGTGTGATTATTACGTGAATTTGAACATAGAATAATTTTTTTATAAATTTCGATTTTCGTCTAAATTTGAATCTGACAGGCCGCCGGTGGTAAGCGGTTGCGAATTTGTCGCATTTTTTCGTAAATCTGATTAAATGTAGAATCGAGCAATGTCTGCCAAAATCAAAAAGCCAATCTGCCAAAAAAAGATTTTTTAGTACGTAACTGGTAATTATTTCGCATGTTGAAATAAGGGTTAAATTTTGGAAATGTGCGGAAAACGGATAATTATTAGTTACAGTTGACATTTAATAGTAGACACAACATAAGGGGGCTGTGATCGTTTAAAATGTTTTAAATGCTATCACCAAGATGGCTCATAGGAAATTTTGTATTTTAAAAAAAGCACAATGGTCGTAGCGATTTTCTACTTGGACTATTGTTCAGAAATTAGTGATTCGTTTCGAAATGAGATGATTCTACGTCATATTCTAAGACAATTTTATGTTAAAAAATTTTTCATTATAACGCTTCGCAAGAAAGATAAACATGAAGAGGCGATTATGTCGAATTTCTGTAATTTATGTATAGAAATAACCATGCTTTAGATTTTAAATAAATAAATAAAAGAAACACAGTCAAATTCACAGATCAAAATTATAAATTTACAAAAAACATGAAAAAATGAATTATGCTGTTCTGCGCTTTTCTTTAAAACAAACTGTCAAATAATGCGAATACGTGAAAACACGTGAATGTGAAGAAAACATTTCAAAGATGAAGTGAGTAGCTTTGTGTTGCCATAGTAATGACATTTTATAGTTACAAAATAATAAATATCTACAATTTAATCCCACGTAATACGTACGCAAATAAAAACTTCAGAAACATTAATTTTTACGGGAGAAGAAGGAAAGGGACCTCAACATTTCGGCGCAAAATGGCAAAATACTCAATCTTAATTTTTATAATTTTTGCCTATGTCGTCACAATCTTCAAATAATAGAACTAAATGTACCTATAATATGTATTAGTAATGTAGCTTGGTATTCGTGTTTGATTTTATTAATAGTCCAAAGGTCAATCATTTACCTATGTCGTCACAATCTTCAAATAATAGAACTAAATGTACCTATAATATGTATTAGTAATGTAGCTTGGTATTCGTGTTTGATTTTATTAATAGTCGAAAGGTCAATCATTTGCCTATGTCGTCACAATCTTCAAATAATAGAACTAAATGTACCTATAATATGTATTAGTAATGTAGCTTGGTATTCGTGTTTGATTTTATTAATAGTCGAAAGGTCAATCATTTACCTATGGCAAAACTAACTGTATTTCGTTCAATAAAGTTCATGAAAATACGTAATCCCGAACACGTCAAAATGTGATTTAGATATGCAATCTATATATTAATACTGTAATTTTATCAGCGAACTTATTTTTCAAAAGGTTTAGCTTTTGACTCGCGTTCTCCCACATCTGGCTTTGCAGTGTGGCCTATTTCTGAGTGAATCGTATCTGTGTAGCCCGGAGTTCATTTGTTTTTCAAGGCTTTCAAATTTGATCGACTTTTTCATACGTTTCACACTTCAGTAAGGTATTGCAAAGGCTTGCTTTGGCTTAGTTCGAGCATCGATACAAAAAATATTGCTCAAACATTGTAAAACAACACTTTTAACGTAATTCTGCATTGTTGTTTACGTAAGTCTTCACTTAAATTTGAGAAATATCGCACGCGAAACAATTCACGATCTATTTCGTATTTTCTATTTTCCCTTTTGACGGTTTTAAAACACTAACATTTTTATTGGCGCGCCTAGCGAAATGAATATGAACTACCTAAATAACGACTGAACAATTTCTTACGTCAACCTTATTGTAGTTATGTTTTTAATCAATAGAGTCGCTACCATTTTGCCTCCCAGTTAGTGTATCTACAGTGGGTGGCCATCATATTATAACCACACCATTTTTTCAATTATTTAATCTTTTTTTAATCCAAAAGTTTTAAATTCGCTTTTGAATATGATGTTTTATTTTATTACATGATAAAATCTATTAAAATTTTTGTTTGTTGACATTTCTGGCATGCAAGATCTGATGGAAAAGATTATCAGGACCTAACACCATGATCCAGAGTTGCCAGAAATTAAAAGAAAACCAATAGCAATCATGCCACGGCGTATTGAAGCCGTCGTTGCCAATAAAGTGGTTTCACAAAATATTTATATGATTTTATAGTACCTACTAAATGTGTGAAATGTTGTGATTTATTGTTTTATTTTTATTTAAAAATAACCTTCGAACAAAAATATGAGCTTTAAATTACACTGTCTTTATCAAATTTTATTGAAAAGGAATCCAAATTCGATAATTGCAAAAAATCCACTGGTTCTAATGTGATGCCCACTCAGTGTATATTCTAAATATGGAGTGGAAACAAATTAGAATGTTTTATTTGAAACCATATTAGCAAGAAATGAATTAATATTAGCAAGCGGTTAAGTAGGTACCTTCTACCCTTAGCTAATAAATATTATTACATTCTTTTACGTGGTACTTCTGCAGGCCATTTAAAAAAATAGAAGTGGTTAAGTAATTGAAATAGAACTCCTTAGTGCATTCGTCCGCCCGTAAACTTTAAATATGTAGATATTAAATTGTACATAGGTATATATATTTTTCGTTCGTTTGTTTTGATTTTTCACACGAATGCATTGCTTGCATGAAGAATTTTTACACACTTTTAAGTACGTACATATACTTTGTAATAATATCAAATTATGATAAATAAAATATGAAATCATAGGTTAATTACGATTAAATTTAAGGAATAATAAAGTAAGATAAAATAAAAATATCAAATCGTAGGTATGTACATATCTAATAACTCATTATTTAAAGATAGGGAATGGATAAAGAAAAATAAATTCATTTATCAATTTGTAGGAAAAAAAATCATGAATTAACATTTGAAAATAATAATATACTTTAATCTGGGTGCAACTGGCAAAACGCTAGCCTACTTGAACTTTTCACGCATTCCATAATATTATATTTTGGTTTATGATAACCTCAGGATTTAGGTTAGGACTGGTTTGGTTACGCTTGGCTTGATTTGTTTAGGTTAGTTTGTTTTTTTTTTTACGTTAGTTTGATTCGTTTAGGTTAGTTTAGGTTATTTTAGGTTATTTTGGTTTGTTTAAGTTAGTTTGGTTTGGTTTAGTTTAGTTCGGGTCGGGTCGGGTCGGGTCGGGTCGGGTCGGATCAGGTTAAGTTAAGTTAAGTTAGGTAAGGTAAAATTAGGTTAAACTAAGTGAAGTTAGGTGCGATCGGGCTTACTGATATGTGCTGGTACCGTCTCCTGCGTGGGAATTAGTTTATTAAGAAGCAAGAAAACGCAAGAAGAGCCAATAAGAGTTAAGAAGGGGCGAGAAGATGCAAGAAGATGCATGAAGATGCATGAAGATGCATGAAGAGCCAAGACGAATTAAGAAGAGACAAGAAGAAACAAGAAACGCCAAGAAGAGATAAAAAAGAGGCAAGAAAAGGAAGAAAAACAACGCTAAATTATTTCCTTTATTCCTGCCCATCCTAAATTCCAATATTGACTTATTGGGTTGCCATCTATACCGGTCGATTAAACTCCAACCTCCTTTCCATCCTCAGAGCACGTGTTCCAAGTCCCAACAAATCAGTGCCCCCTGGTGTAGCGCTCGCACCGAGACAGGACTGCTCCTGGCTAGAGTGGTACAATCGTATCGTATCGAATTCGATAAAGTTATTATTAATGAATCTTACATTTTCCGGTAATTTATTAAAGAATTTTATTCCAATTTTGTTGACCCAAAGTTTTTTTTTTTGCATATTGGAGTCAGTGACATGAGTTTCTTCTGAGATTTTTAATGTTTCTGATTGGTTCAGTTTTATTTAAAATGCCTTCTTTATATATTTGCAAAGTTGCGTGGTAAAGAAACAGAGTATTTAATTTTCTAACTTTAAATTCTTTAAATATAAGTTCTGAAGGATATAATAAACAAGATTTTAATTATTCGTTTTTGTGCAATGTAAAGGGATTGTGTATGTTGGTTGATTTTTGGGGTGTTGATTTGTGTTGCGCTTCCTATGCCGACAGCTTCGCATTTCAACATTCAAATACATTATTTATTTATTCACCAGAATAACCATTCCACCAATTTTTTTTCGTTTATCGCACAAACCACCAGTATGAATCTGTCAATAACCAATCTAGCTCACATACATAATTAAATATGTATTTATGAAACTCCTGCTTTTTCTGCTACGATGGCTGAGATACTCTCGCAGGCCGGCAATATGCATTTGGAGTCGATCTGTGTTATTTCCGCCCTGCATTGGTGGTAACACTGCAAGGCTGTTAAACCTTGGCTCACGAAGGGATAACGAAACAACACCTTCATAAGTTCAACAAACATATAAGATTTGTAGCCAGCTTTTTACTTTTACTCGGGAAAACATACAGTTATAATACAATATACATTTTTATAGATTAAGTTGTTACTTTGTTGCATTAACCAGTGTAACCAAGTTTCCGCTATATAAAAATATAAATATAAAACTGAAAATTTGTAAATGATAGAACAAATAGAAAGATAATAAAAAATACACAATTTCGGAAGTGAAATTGAAAAAGAAAGAGAACATAATTAAATAAATAATCCAGGTTCTTGGAAACACTAAATAAACCAAATTAAAAATACTCGTATATGTACATAGATAACTTAAAATCCAATGACTAAATAAAATACATTGTAAATATAACAATATAAAAATTATCTAATACACAGCAGGGGTAGGGAGTTATAACTAACCTTTCTATTTTATTTTTTTTGTGATATGAATTTACTAAATTGTTCTGAAGATAAATGGAAAACATCAGTGTCTGAAAAGATGTTGTATTTTGTGCATGTTCTTCTGAAAAATGAGTGTTCTGTGTAGTCAGTTTTTGAGTGTGGGATGTGCAATAGTTGATTTGAGCATGTGTTCCATGCTGGACAGTGGTAATGAATGTTTTCTAGAAGGTAGTAATTGTCAACAACTTTGTCAATGATTTTGTAAATGAAATTTTGGTCGGATATATTTCTTCTATCTTCTAGTGATGATGAATTATGGAATACTAATGAATCTTTTTGGGGTGTTCGGTAGTACATGAAATCTTAGTGTTTGAGAGCCTTTTTTTTAATTCTTTCTGATCTTCTATATTGCGGATTCCAAATTCTAATATTGAGCGAACAAATGAGACATAGTATATTTTTTAAAGCTATGAATATACTTTCTGATTACACAATTATCGCATCTGAATATGTGCAGGGACATTATGGATATCCTGTAGCTGCTCGCTGCGAGGCCTTAGAGCATATAAATAAGTGGTGCGAGCCGCCGCACGCCACACTGCTCCGCCACTTGACTGCATTATGCAGAGGCAATTACAGGAGCCGCCCTTCTCGCCAGGGCGGGGGCGGAAGCGGGGGAGGGACACTGCACAAGGGATGTCTTGTTCCCTCACTCGGAGGCAATACATATAGTTTAGATTAGGACGCAGACAACCCCGCGAATTGAAATCACAAGTGGATACTCACGCTTTTCTGTCTTTCACTTCAGGTCACGAAGTGTGAATGGCATCACTAGGAAACATAAACGGGATGATGATGATTTCCCTTGTTTAACTGCTTTCCCAACGTAGATGTTGACGTTTGCACTACTTTTATATTAGAATTTTAAATTTTATTCTTATAAAACTAATAGAAAACGTAACTTTTAGAAAATTCAATTTGTAAGTCGATTTTTTCATGTCTTTCCAACAATACATTGGTGTTTTTTTTGTCGATTTTAGCTATTTTACAAAAAATATTTTATTTATTCTTTTCAAAATGCACCTTTTTTAAGGAAAAATTAACTGAAAATAATTACCGTTGTATTTAAAAAAAATGTTTTAACTGCGACTTTTTGTTACGGACAATTTCGAAAATCCGACAAGGATCTGCGTGTTACTGCAAAAAAAATTGTGGCTCGGGTTCTATCAATTAGAAAAGCGTAGGAAAGACGTTAATCTCATTTGCATTTTCAAAATAATTAATTGTATTATTGATTCACCTTCTTTGTTGCAAGCCCAGTTGCCGTAGATTTAGAAACAATGAATTACCTTTCCCCATTTATCATTCTACTAATTATGGATACCATTCTCCACTATCCAAAATGTCGAACTTGTTAACTTAAGTCGGAGTCTTGTAATTTTTGGTATTAGTCTAAATGCTTTTTGTCAGGCTTTACGAAAATAAACTTCGAAGATTATCATTTAGTATGTCTAAAATCATGGACTCTACCAAAACCTTGTTCAGGGTTTGAATTGAATGTTCTCTCATATGCATATTAATGTTGTATTTTTGTCATTGCTTCATTCATGAATTATAATAATAATAATAAATAATTATCGGATGATTTTTATAGCGCCGTTTTTGTGAAAAATCACCTCAAGGGCGCTGTACAAATCTTACTTCCTATTCTTACATTGTTCCTATATTACATCTATGACATTTTTCTTTTTTTTTGGACAGGCTATCATTACACATTATTTATAGACCATATAAAGAGATGCAGTTAAATTATCAGAACTAAATACGGCTTGGTCTAAGTTTTCATACATGTTAAATTGAAAAAAAAGAAGATCTGTATTTATTCCTCATGATATATTGAAAGACGCTAATACAAATGATAGGAGTTATGTGAAGTTGGGCGGCGGGTGAGGACAGGGGCCGGGGGGACTGATCCATTGGGGCCTCCAATCTTCTTTGTCTTTGTTGGTGACGCCCCTGAGCGGCGTGACGGGACGCTTGGTGTTGGTGTGCCCGGACGCCAGGTGGCGCTTGTCGGCCGGCTTCAGGATCTGGAAAGAGCACATCAGCGTGTCGTCCATTTCTCGTCCCAGCCGGTGGTGTCCTTGTCGGGGTCGGACCACAGCAGGTCGCAGAGCAGCCTGGTCGGGCACGTCCGTGGGCCGCATGATGCACCGGATCTGCTCCGTAGACTGGAGGTCAGAACTCAGGTCGCCGTGACAGCAGAAGATCTTCTCATCAAATGTCTTTTCCTATTGCGCCTTAATTTTACGGGTTGCGGTTGTGATACAACGTTCAAGGTTATACAACAATTTCTTTGCAGCTATTAAAGGGTCCAAAATAACACATAACATAACATTGTAAATCATTCATTCACTTTGGACACTTCACTAGGCTTTTAACAGGCAAAGGTCTTTTAACAAGCACATGTGGCGAACGCCTTCGACCGATGACCGATGCTTTTGGGTTAATTTAGAACAACGTGACAGATTTAACTTAAAATATTTGGGTTTTTATTTGATTTTTTATCATAAACTTGATTTAAGCCCGAAACGGCAACACTAAAATTATATGATTTTTATAAATGTAATCTTTAAATTATTGCGGTTATTTTACGCTATTTTAACACCGGAAAAATTAAGAACTTCCAAATAGATTATAAAATGCTGCCGGCAGCTACGAGAGCGCTATATTGACTTGTATGTGCTCTCCTTTTTTTAGCTCTTATTTATATCATTTCGTGTTGTGCATTTTGCGTAATTGGACAATGATCCATAACAAAAATAATATTCAAGGAAAATTTGAGCCATGCAGATATAATTATAATAATTGGAATTATATGCATGTAACATCTTTTTGTGAAAAATCATTTGAGGTGGGTTAATGTTCGTAGATAATTCTATTCGTTAATCTTTAAACAAGGCATACTTTTAATTTAAATCGAGGGCTTACTTAAATTTAATGATACCTACGAAGTAGATTAGCTTCTTCACCGCGTCTTTATGGGTACACAATATTAAGCGCAAAGCTACGAAACTCCGTTACGTCATCTTTTTATATGAAGAAGAATGTTCCCAATAAAGTAAGAGGATCGCCTTCCGGCATTATTAAATGGATTTTATCCTTTCGGCGCGCGCGCGTGTGTGTGCGCCCTCCGCCATTAATCACTGCCTACCCTAGAGGTACTGTGGGGGGTGGCTGCAGACACCGCGAGAAGAATGATTTACGAAGCAAATAAATTCTGCACCCCTGCGCCCCCAGTCTCCCACCCGCCTGCACCCCTTCTTTTGGTTGGCTCAGTGGCTGGTGCCGGTGGCTGGTGCCGGTGGCTGGTGCCGGTGGCTGGTGCCGGTGGCTGGTGCCGGTGGCTGGTGCCGTTGCCTGGTGCCGGTGCCTGGTGCCGCCTGATGCCTGCTCCAAACTACCGTATTTATAAAACCGCGGTTTGTTATGCCGCAAAGTTCAAACAAAACGGGTTATCCGTAAAATATATTGTCCTGCCACTGAGAGCACCACTGTAATCCTTTACGATGCATGTGTCGCATGTGAGATATAATAAGTTACAAGGGAACTTTCAGCGCTATGCCCTTTGACCGTATATAGTGCGCGGTTGGTGTGTTTTTCCTTCACGGACCTCATGCCCGTCCATTAAGATTTTCTTCTTTCCGTCCCTTAATTGAAGTTTTTTTCCGCCGCAAATCAGACTAATATCATTTTGCATTTCATCATTTTTGAACCCTTGATAAAGAATATCAGATTATTCGCAGCATATGAAATTTTCAACTTGTTCGTAGTTTTTTTTCTCCATGTTTTTTTAATAGATAGATAATAAGTAAATATTATTTTATGTATAATTTATTGTTGTCGTTTATGTTTTTATTTATTTTTTATAAATTTATGTTGAAATATTTTTTGAGTAAGATTGTTGAGAAATATTTATGTTTTACGTTTGTTACATATGTTTTTGTTTTATTTTATATACATTGTAATCTTTACTGCAAATGTTGAGTTTTGAATAACAAGCTCCCGTTAGACAAACTACAAAAAAGTAGATTTTCATAATAAGCAAATACTTTGTAGATTGACAAGATGAATTAAGAGAAATACACTTTGTATGAATCCACTTTTATTTTGTGTACAAGAAGTATATGTCAATTAGTTTCGATTCTGCTGAGTCTTCATCGGGACTGAAAAATATACTTAAAAGTGTATTTCTTTTAATTCAATATAAAAAAGTAGTTTATCGGGACCTTTTTCATTGTATTTTTTCTTTTGTAAATGTAAAAAAAAAATAAAAAAATTAGAAACAGAAACAAAATATTTACATAAAAGAATCATACATAATATATTATAGGCGTGAAAATATCTCTTATAAATACATTCACAACGTGTGTGGTGTGTGCGCAATGAAGTTTATCAATTATTTAGTTACAAATGACAATGTTTTTTTACCTATCTCACTAAAACTTGATGGGTGCAAACACACGACAGTGATATGATGGCCAAACACACGACAGTGATATGATGGCCAAACACACGACAGTGATATGATGGCCAAACACACGTCAGTGATATGATGGCCAAACACACGACAGTGATATGATGGCCAAACACACGACAGTGATATGATGGCCAAACACACGTCAGTGATATGATGGCCAAACACACGACAGTGATATGATGGCCAAACACACGTCAGTGATATGATGGCCAAACACATGACAATGATATGATGGCCAAACAAACGAAAGTGTTAAAAATGTTGAAGGCAAAATAATGTCAAAGTTTTACTTGGTTTTAATTTAATTTAAAGACAAAAAAATCATCAGGGACAACAATATTGTGACGAAAATACCCTAATCCAGATCTGCAGGTGAATATTTCGTCTATTATTTAGTTTCCTTTTTTTGTTACTTTCCGTATTAGGTAACTAAAAAACCCTAGACAATGTATTGTATGTGAAATTTTCGCCCCTTTCGTGCTCTTTTCAGTATTAGCTAACGTTAAAACCTTAAACAAGATACCTAAATAAGATAATATACTGGTGAAATTTTCACCTTTTTCGTTCTCTTTTTGATTTTAGGTAACGAAAATACCCCAAATAAGATAATATGCTGGTAAATTTTTCACATTTTTCGTGCATTTTTCTATGGTAGATAACGAAAATACCTTAAACAAGGTTTTATGCAAATAAATTAACTATTGCAAGTATAGAGTATACTACTTTTCTCTCTCCATGGCTGTTAGAAGAAGGGGGTTAATTGTTGCAACTTTACATTATTATTACGCCTAGTGGGCGCCAGTCCAAGGCTCAGAGGCGGCCCTGCCGACTGCTCACAGCGAATGTGTGTGTATTCCAACAATTTCCTAATGAAACGGGGAAACATGTTAGCGTTATTACTCGGCGCGGTAAGCATTTAAGAGCCATAATCGCTTAGGAGATTTAGTGTCCGGAGTGAGAAGTTAACTCGAACGGGCCGTACATCTTCGGGAGAATAACGTCCTAACGGGATAGTGGGGGCGTGCCGCTACCCGGTACTATATCCCCAGCCCCAGCCCGCGAGGACTTACTCCGAGGAATCTATTTCACGTCGTAGACTTACATTTACAGTACATTACGCTCTCTAAACCTACAGCCTGCTTTATAGCCTGTTATCTATGGAGATTCTGAATAATGTGTGTAATATTATACCAGATATGCATAGAAAGGATCACGCCAAAGTAATGTCAGTTGGCTCCGCTGTACAGGGTGGCTGGTACTTAATACGATTTTAAACCTTGTGATTAAAAACCCACTTTTCCTAAGAGTATAAAACCGTAGTGTGCTAGACCGTATTTGAATATCAGCATCTAAAAATATAAGGACTGTGGAGGTAACAGAACATCTATCATATCGTAGGGTAGGGCAAGGAAACAAAGAGGGATGGCCCTAATGACCAATTCGCACTTCCCCAGCATCCGGGTGAGTGGAATATTCTGTTAGCTAGCTTCTTTTTAGCATACTTTTAACTCCTTTAATGTATTCTTTCATAGTGCTTTCACACAAACTAAGTATTGGATTCCGTAAGTCTAAACTTAACCTTCCGGGCCTATATAATAATATCCTCCATCATTGCACAATCCACATTTTCCCACTATATTGATTGAAGTAGGGCGATTTACAATATTCTGAGATTATTTGTAACCCGGGAATGGCTTATTTTCTAAATGTTAAAAAAAAAATCTTTTCCATAGATACATTGTTTTAAGGATTATTGAACTGCTTAATCGCCACGACAGATTACACGCTTCTTACCCGACAATACAGTGACATTTGCACTGGGGATAATAACTTTAATTTCCACGATCGTCTCGACAATGAACCTCGACCCGTTCTTTTAAACACCCCCGTTTTCCAAAATGATAGCTTTTTGATCTTGATAGATATTTTTACTTTTAATTTTCACAGATTATTTAGTACACTATTATTCACCTTAAAACAGGACCCGAGTAACCCTAGGGCCAGTTTTATAACCATCCGTTCGTAACGCTTGATACCATTTTATGAAGTATTTGGTTCATTGCCCGATTTCATCACCGATCAGATTACCGGTCGTTTGACAGCTGTAGTTGTTACTCAACGATCGCTTATTTGAATCCGTCAACTATTTTTCTTAAAAAGACAATATATAATTTGCATTTGTGAAATGGATTCCTTATCGAACAGAAAGTGATGGCAATTATTCAAGATAAAAAATGGACAGAAGTGCATTAAGGAAACGGTTCGTTGCGTAACAGAAATTTGGTAGTTCGTTTATAAAACTAGCCCTTAGTCAGGGGAACACCGTACAAAATATAACAAATAACTATTAATCCGTCAATAAACTAATTGAATGTTAAACGGTTCATGTGCATGATTCTTGCAATGATGTAACTACGACTAATTTGAATTCACGACAATTGATTGTCGTCGTGATTGAGTGTCGGTAATGTTTTGAACCCGTTGCCGACAAATCCAACTTAGGAGTTCCCAGTTTTGGTATTTGGGACCCCGTGTATTGTGCATTATTTAATATCGGGTAGCTTATAACATTTTTTAAAATTTTTAACATTAAGTTGCTAAATAGGAAGATTAATGTAATAAAAATCATTCTGTGAAAAATTATTATGTATAGATATCTAATATATAGGTATCTGTTAGATAGGTATCTGTTAGATAGGTATCTGGTTGATAGGTATCTGGTAGATAGTAGGTAGGTGCGGTGTGGGATGTTAGGTGTTGTCGGGCAGAGTGGCGGTCGGGTGAAGCGACCGTATCCGGTACGCAGTTGGAAAAATGCGAAAATTGGAGTTTAGTAAATAAAATAAATAAATGTAATGACGTCACGGGGGAAAACGCTCCAAATGGCCTAAATAGCCGGAAGCTTTTAGAGCTCCTTCCCTCTACCCGCCAGGCAGGGCTGGCCAACCTGGACCCAAGATCTGATAAAAATGTTAAGTGAAGTTCAGTCTTCAAGATAAACTGATTATATATAAGGTAATTTAATGCATTTTATTAATTTGGCTTTATGCATGATCTTTATGCATGAGCCTTAAGCGTGAGTTTTAATCATGAGGTTTATACATTAGCTTTAAGACAGAGCTTTAAGCATGCGCCATAATCATAACTCTAAGCTATGTCAAGACTTTAGTGCTTTCGCTGCAATATTAGCTTGCCGGTTATTTTATGTTTAAATCATAGGAACATTTTCAAAGTTCGATTGTTTTATAATTTAGGGCTTCCAACAAGATAAAAAAAGGATATGTTACGTCGACCTCTTCGTTTATTAAGGGGGAGAGGGACGTCGGAGAGTTATTATTTATTAATTCAAAATAATGATAGTATTATTGCGCAATACGATAAATATAATGTTTTTAAATAGAAAAATATTTATCAAATATTTTATAAATTTACATAGGCTTTTCAAAAAAAAAAAACATGTTTTTTTTTGTAATGAGGATTACAAATTTCTGGTTACGTTTATTTACAAAAACGCAACGACAAATTATTAAACTTACTTTTCTCCACTTTAAAAATCATATTCGTATTTTAAATATTTTGTAAAACATACAATGGAACGGTCAGAAAAAAGTAACATTTCTGATTAGACTTTGATAAATGCTAAGCCTATGTAAATTTATAAAATATTTAAAAAATATTTTTCTACATAAAAACATTATGTTTATCGTATTGCGTAATAATACTATCATTATTTTGAATTGACAAATAATAACTCTCCGACGTCCCTCTCCCCCTTAATAAATTAATATTCATATAATTAATAAGAACTTTGTTTACACCACTTAATATACATGTTTCAGAAGCAAAGCTTCCCTCGTCAGGACAAACAATATACTAAAAATGAATGACAAGTAATAGACAAATAATAAACAAATAGACAAATTACATACGTAAACAAAAAATTAAAATAAGTGATAATTGTAACGCAACAAAACAATTACACATCTTTCGAAGAAATTAATATTCATTTATGAAAAAGAGCACTCGATTTTACCGTTTCGGTATTGTCATTAACTACTAGAAACCTACCTAATCATAACAATTTTAACGAAATATTTGAATAAAGTCGAAATGTAAAATTCCTTTCATTACACCCACACGCTACACAATGCGGTGCATACACCGTAAGTTATGCACAATATTCTACAACTGCACATAAATGCATATCATGAAGTGTGATCTCGCAGTAAATTCCCAACTGCCCGGATATAATGTAATTATGGCAACCACAATTTCGGGATGTTTCTGAGGTTTAGGTAGTGGTGAGAGGAAGGAGATAAGGCAGAGAAGGCAAATATAAATATTTTAAATTAATACCAACTCTTCTTTTGCCACTAATCTTCTAATAAATGTACGTAATCAATAGGGCGCGTGCGGTGCTTTTAATATTGTGTGCAAAATCGTATCTTCTCCAAGCTTAAACTTTCTAATATAACTGTGTTTATCTGAAGTGACCTGCTAGGTATGTTTCTGTATCTGTTTCTACATAATTAGATAGACCCTTGGAAGTAATATTTGTACAGCGGCTTTGTGGTAAATTTTCACAAAACGGGGTTATACAAATTACTCAATAATAATCATTATTATTAGAGAAGTACTCCATGTTGTTAGTAGAAAAAGCCCCGTAGCCGGATTCTCCGACCAAATGTCCTGCGCCCCTGGTAGTACGGGATGGAGATGGATATAGCCTATTAACACGTGATTTAGTGAGGGCTCTATTACCCTTACAATCTTTTAACGTTTCCTCCATCTCCACACAGAATTACACTGCTTATATTTCACGCGATGTTCTCAATTAACAAAATGGTCTATAACCAACCAGCCTCCGATTTATTCGGGCGCATTTATTAAGTAACGCAAGGATTATTCTTCTGCTTTATATTATAAGGGAAGATTCATTATGAGAGCGAATAAAAATAATATTACAGACAATGTAACCCGCTTTGTTTTAATACTAAGAAGCAGTGGCGGTTTCCTGTAAAGTGCGTCTGTGCAGTGAACTGCCATAAAAAATATAAGTTAATAAAACAAACTTGTATTATAATTTTGCCACATTTTGAACAGCGCGCTATTCAGATTCCGTGATAAAAATTTCACCCGTCCGTATTAATACTGCCCGAGAGCAAGTCCGAAGTGAATCCCATACATCCGATATGAATTTTGCACATATGAAACTTTCTTTTCTAAGAAATAGTTTATACAAAAACTTACTCGTGGTGCTTCAATGGCAAACTGTGGAAACGTGCAAACCTTGGAAATCTGTTAGCTGCTCGGGTGCGCAGCGACTATGGGATTTGCTAATACCAAATTAATACGAAATAGTATTTTGCAAGGATCAATAGAATTTTTTTCTGTTATTATCGTATATTAAAATAAATTAATTACTTAATATTTCACTTTTTTATATGAAAAAAAACGATCAGTTTCTTGCGTTAATTGTGATTTTCGTATTTAAAATTGTAATTTTTTTTATAACCAACGATTTTATATTCATTAGCCACAGACGCAGACGCTTGTATCTTATTGGTAGGTCGCTAATCTCTGGTGCAGTGTTATGATGAAAATCCTTTAGATCTAGGGAAAAATATATAACAATTATGGAAAAGACCAAAATTGAATTTATAGGTGACAGAATTTTTTTCTCTCTTCTTTAATCTCCGATTGAACTCAATCTGCTGGTATAGGATAGGGTCACTGACGAGAATATGTTTTTTTAATACGTACATAATATATTAATAATTGACAGTACCCATACAGAGTGCCCACCTTTTACAAAAGGTCTGTTTTGTTACTATTTACTAATTTATTTCTTCACAGCATAATCCTTTATTTTTGCAACGGAAATGCTATAGGATTGGGTAACGTGGACCACCTGCTCGGAAATACTATAAGCACAGTTTTTCGACATGGGAATTATTTTCATGGTTTTTGAGTCAAGTAATCCGATTTTCGATTGTCCACTTGGGGATTCAAAATGCTTGCAATGAATTCGACAAGATGGCGAATGTGAATTAGATCCAGTTTATTAAACGTGAATAAGAATTATATGTTTTTCGATAATTTTTGAGATTTGGAAACGCCCTCCACTATTGTATACAAAACAGCTGTAAAAATAAGGCATAAGTAGATAGATAACAATGATAATGACAAAGCGCACACCTAATGCTAAGTTCGGTGATCGTGCTTTCGGAGTATCAGGACCTAAAGCCTGGAACGAACTGCCGCATGACTTAAGAATTATCAAAGACCCGACAGAATTCAGAACTAAACTTAAAACTCATCTTTTCAGACAATCACACGATAAGCTTGAATACAATCACTAGTAGTCCAGGTAATGAAGGCAATAAGAAAGCTGGATTTTTGCGGATGAATAGTACCTATAACAGGGAGTATTTTCACAAAAGTCCCCTATCCTTCCCCCTTCACCCCCCCCCCTCCCACAAAAGTAAAGTAGACTAAATATGCTACAATTTTTAACTAAATCGGTCTCTGAGGACCTAATATCGTCCGAGATACAGCTGTATTAAATAACGAAAAAAATGTATGTTGTTATTATTCGCTATTTTTTTATTTATTTTTAGTTTTAGTCAATTTTGATCGTGAAGGACTAATATTTCGGCAAAGGTCATTCAATATAAAAAAGAATTAATATGCCACAATTTAAAACCAAATTAATCTTGGGAAACCAATAGCGTCCGTGAAACAGATGTTCGATGTTTCCATCGCAAATTGTAAATATACAAAATGTGTTCATTCCTCGCGTTTATTATGCCTTTTTTACGTTAGATTCGATTTCAGTGCACTTCAAAACCCCCAAATCCCTATTTTACGAAATCCATAAAGAAATTAAAAGTGAGTGCTGAAATGATGTATTTTGACGTTAGATTCGAATTCAGCGCGCCCTCTAACACCATTATACGAGTACTCGCTATTATAGAAATCGTTTATAATCTCTACAATTTAGAAATACTGAAGCGTTTTAGAAATACACATTTTGAATAACTGAAGCGCCCTTAGTTTTGCCCTTAATATTAATTGTCACCTTTTATCATTGTTTTTTAAACAATCGCTGTGTCAAATATCTCTCTTCGCACGCTGCGGCCTCATAAAAGGCTACAGACAAAGTTTGAAAATAAAATAGTCGCTCAAATAATTCAAATTCCCGCAGGTCGGATGCCCAATGCATGGCTACCAACCAACGTGTTTACAATATTTTGACATGATAATAATTTATTGTTACTGTCAATTCCCGCTAACAACAAAATGCCCTTGACAAAAGTGCCCTGACCAGAATTTTTATATTTTTACATCCTTATGCAAAGGTCCAATATAGACGAATTATACACGATTCAAAAGCCTAATAAATTTCCTTATAAAAATATACAAAATTATGTGGTTTCCAATTCACATGTTATTTAGGTCGCAATTAATGCGATGTTCTGTAATTTTATGCTCGCATTTTGTTAACAATGGCTACCGAATTATTGATTGTAAACATTGTCGTACCAAAATAATGTATATTCGGTGGTAAGCAGCCTCCATATTAAAACAAAAACACTAGATATTTACTACTGATGCTCACACTCTGGAGCTTTGTATTTGAGGTGGCACTTTTTCAATGTCTAATGACCTTGTTCATCGTTATCTGTGATAATTTTTGACTGATAGTTTTTTTCTTCTAATAAATGCCATCCATCCAACCTGTAGGAATGTTATTATTCTTTTTTTTTTAAATTTCGTCCCTAGCCTTATATGGGCCGCAGCACTGTGCGCTCCTCTATTGTTAACTTTATTTAATTTGTAGGTATTTCTCCCAAAAATAATATAATTATATATCGGTTTGTATAAATATGTTGAATCATAACTTCAAAATTGATTTCAGGAAAATACCGATCCTTGCGCATTACAATATATCTATTTTTGACAAACAAACACACGTAATGTGTTAATAACGAAATTGATATAAATCTCTATCAATAGAGACTATTTGATAAGCTTTGATAATGCCTAAGATAGGCAAACTTTTTATTTAAAACCGTATATATATATTTTTTTTTTAAAGAAAGACAAATATTTCCTGGTTCCGAATAACCTGACAATATTTGAAAATCTACTACCATCACAGTAAGCGGAAGATGTTGCTTGTGTCGTCATGGAGGACTTAGCCAGCCGAGGAATTGAACTCACGACGCCTGGGTGAGACCCAGACGCGATGTCAACTCAGCCACTGACCGGTCAATATATATAAGCTTTTCCTCCACCACTTGCATTCTGCATGATGGATTTTATAGCCAGCCGAGGAATTGAACTCACGACGCCTGGGTGAGACCCAGACGCGATGTCAACTCAGCCACTGACCGGTCAATATATGTGAGCTTTTCCTCGAACACTTGCATTCTACATGATGGATTTTATAGCCAGCCGAGGAATTGAACTCACGACGCCTGGGTGAGACTCAGACGCGATGTCAACTCAGCCACTGACCGGTCAATATATATAAGCTTTTCCTCCACCACTTGCATTCTACATGATGGATTTTATAGCCAGCCGAGGAATTGAACTCACGACGCCTGGGTGAGACCCAGACGCGATGTCAACTCAGCCACTGACCGGTCAATATATGTGAGCTTTTCCTCGAATACTTGCATTCTACATGATGGATTTTATAGCCAGCCGAGGAATTGAACTCACGACGCCTGGGTGAGACTCAGACGCGATGTCAACTCAGCCACTGACCGGTCAATATATATAAGCTTTTCCTCGAACACTTGCATTCTACATGATGGATTTTAATTAATAACATTAAAAATCTAGTCTTGGGCGTGATTTCAGTCCCTACTGTACTAACAACTTAATCTATCGAACGATAATTGTTCGACAAACTAATTTATTATTATAATAATTAATATTGACAGTTTATTCTTTCCTTTTTAACGTTATAACTAAATTAGATTTTTTTTAAAGTTCGTTTTCATAAGTTTCATTTTTTCAAAGCCCACTAAAATGCACGAAATCTATGACGTGTTAGGTGTGGCGTCACACAAGTAGTCAGAATTGGTGTTTTGATAGGCGGTAGTCGATATTGTATGCATTCTATGCAAAACTTTGAGACCTGTTTTACCCAAAATTAACCGCTTTTAACTGAAGGAAACGTTGTAAAATGTCAGCATATCGTTACTATTGCAGGTGCATTGTACCAAGTCCAAAAATTCATCCATATCCGCAACTAGTAAACAAGTTATTAGCGTTCTAAGAAAATCCATTACTACGAAAAGTTCAACTTTTTTACGACCGAAACTACAAGACTAGGCTCTAGACCTAATACGTTCTTAACAGGTATACATATTATGATAAAGCCGCATATCGGATATGTCGATACCGTTCCACGAATATTAGCGTTCTGACCGTTCCGAGATATTAACCGCTATTTTGGAATTCATACCTGATTTTGAATACTTATTTGATATGTGATAATAATAATAATAATATTTGAATGTTTTGTATAGCGCCATTTTGGTGAAAAATCACCTCAAGGGCACTGTACAAATGTTTTTTTTTCAATGTCCTAACTCATCACTAACTATAGACAGTCTATTGTGTCGATAATCAGTACTGGCGTTACTGACCGTTCTAGGTGTATTTAATGTTCATCGTTATCTAATATTAACAAATCTTTAGTATCGCCGATATTTCAATAAAAATTATTTCTTCAATGTCAAAAATGAAAAAAAAAACTATAAAAAATAACTAGATATGACAAAACATGAAAAATGTACGAACTTTTAAACCGTCATGTCTCGGATACTATTAGGTCTACAGACACCATTTTGATTTCAAATTGTAACAAATTTTGTCTACTTTAAAAAGTATTGAATGACCTATGCTAAAAAAATCATTCGGGTTTCAAAAACGACAAAAACTGAAGAAAGTCGAAAATTTCGCTGTTTTTTTTCTACAAATCCGGAGGTCGTGGGTTGAAATCTGGGCGTGTGCATGTAAATTTAATTTAATTAATCTGTGTTGTTTCACAATTAATTCGTTTAAAATAATAAATATGTATATGGGATATAATATAGTATATTTGTGGCGCGTTCCAAAGTGGAAGATGCTTGTAATGGCTTTTGCCTTGTTTGGTGACGAGATCTGAATAGCTAGGTACTTCCGGTACCGCGCAGGTAAAAACAAATGATTGCCATCGACTGACTGCTTTTGGATATATATTATAATTATTCGGAAGAGTTTGTGGTTAAGTTTTAAATGCAAGAGTAAGCGTGGTTTCCCCTCTTTCTAATTCTGCTTAATTTATATGTCCAACCGTAATACAAAAGGAGATAGATCACTTCTAAGAGTCCAAGAGTCCGTCGCAGTTGGTGGCGTAAACGCCACTGTGGGGCTCTATTGGTTTTGATATTTGGTGGCGTTTTCGCCACTTTGTTTCCTAAGGGGTTAACTAATAAATAGGTATTTCGGTACCTACATGGATTGTACACACAAAGGAGCCGACATGCCGGAAGCTTTCGCAAAGTATTTTAAATCTGTCTATAATCAGGAAAAAGTTGATTTTGAATCTTTTGTGCCAGGGCTATCTGGATCAACATTTGCTCAAAATATTTCTATTGAAAACGTCGACGCCGTGGATTTTAGTTTAGCGGTAAAAAAATTGAAACCAAAAACATCGTTTGGCCCTGATTTAATTCCACCCTTTGTTACTAAGGGGTGTTCCGAACCATTATCCAGTGACAAGTATCAAGCAACTAACTACCGACCCGTAGCTATTCTTTCCGAACCCGCTAAGTTATTGGAAATGATTATCCACAAATATGTTTATGCCAAAGTTGAACCATTTTTGATAGAGCAGCAACATGGATTTAGACATGGCCGATCAACCACTACGAATTTATTTATATTTACAGATTTCGTCGCGAGAGCACTCGATAACAATGAGCAAGTTGACACATCATATCACGACTTTGCGAAGGCTTTCGATAAGGTTGATCACTTAGTTTTGAAGGTGAGTTTCCCGTTTTCCCACGAAAACGGCACTATAGAAGTAATCCAATTATTATTATTAGTTCTCCTAAGTAGGCTTGAAGAGATTGGTTTTTCTGTAAATTTACTGAAACTCTTCAGAAATTATCTTAACGGAAGAGAACAATTTGTATCTTATGGTTTAAACAACTCCCGCACTAGCATTAGAAAAAATATAAAATTCGTCCGTTTTTTACTTTTCGCCGACGACATTAAACTCTTCATGCGAATAAGTACGTTAGAAGACTGTAGGCAACTTCAGGAAGATATGAATGGAGTATTGCTAATAAACTCGATTTTAACGTTAAAAAGTGTTCAGTTATGTGCTTTACAAGGTCACACAAGACTGTATACTTCAATTACAAAATGAAAGATACGTCTCTGAAGCACATGACGACTTGTAAGGACTTGGGAACTGTGTTTGACGCTCGTTTAACATTTCATGCTCACATCGAAAGGATCTGCAAATCAGCCACAAAAATGTTGGGTTTTGTCGTACACAGTTCAAAGGAGTTAACAAACCTTGCAGTTATAAGGCTGCTTTACTTCAGTTTAGTGCGTAGCATTCTCGAGAGTGGATCTCAGGTATGGGGGCCAGAGGACACCGTTTATGTACTAATGGTCGAGAAAATCCAAAAGAAATTCTTACGATTCCTCTACATGAGAGAGTTCGGTTTTTACCCATGGCTGTTTCCAACAGCTTTTATCTCGGGAATGCTGGGTATTTGCAGCCTAAGTTCTAGAAGAGATATGGCATTACTACTTATGGCTCATAAACTATTGAACGGTGTATTAGCAATACCTGACATCCTGGCTGAAATAGGATTTTATGTCCCCGATAATCTCACGCGAGGCCGCCAACACAGGCTTCTGTTTCTTCCCAGGTGCAGAACTAACTTACCAATGGTGATGCCTCTGGGAAGACTTAGTAGGTTAATTAACTGCCTCGCAGGAAATGTGGATATTTTTCACATGACCTACAATAATTTTAAGCACGAACTTATTATGTTATAACATTATGTTCCTACTTATAACTCTTTGTAGCTATTTTTGGTTTAACCTCTGTGTTATATAATTGTACTAACTATATTTCTGTAATTTTTTATCGCTTTTGCATTGTATTTATAACTGTTTTTGTAAAATAAAATAAATAAATAAAAATAAATTTCAGAAACAGAAAAAATCGCCTATTCATATAATTATCTCCCTTGCAAAGCATTAAACAAAAGGTTTACTATAAAATAATCTTAGAATATGACGTAGAATCATCTCCTTTCGGAGTGTACCACTAATTTCTAAAATAGTAAAAATAAATAATTTATACGTTTTTAACCTAATAATATTTATTTATATATTATATTAAATGGTATACGTCCTATGGGGGCTTTTACATATGTTGTTATAAAATTTAAATTATAGTGACACCGGTGTAAAACACTTGTAGTAGGTACATCGATAGAATCGATCGTTTTCACGAAATACAACAATTAAATATTTAATATGTCACAAAAGAATTCAGCAGTAATGTATAATTCTATATACCTAATTAGCAACAAAGTCGAATATACAAAACACACAGCACATTCTGTCATACTTATGGTCTAGACTCGACTCTAGACACTTATCTTGTTAACAATTGTTGAGGGTGTATGCTATTATAGTATTCTTTGTATTTGCATTCCGTTTATACGCTGAATTCATAGTAATAATACAATGTACAATACTTTTATCTAAAACACGTGAAATACTTCCAGCACAGGCCTCCTAGTGAGGTGTTCACGAAATACAACAATTAAATATTTACTATGTCACAAAAGAATTCAGCAGTAATGTATAATTCTATATACCTAATTAGCAACAAAGTCGAATATACAAAAACACACAGCACATTCTGTCATACTTATGGTCTGTGACTTAGATTAATTTAATCTTGTTAACAATTGTTGAAGGTGTAAAAGCATATAGTAATACCACACTTGCCAATACTTTATCTAAAACACGTGAATACTCTCAGCACAGGCTCTCCTAGTGAGGTGTTCACGAAATACAACAATTAAATATTTAATATGTCACAAAAGAATTCAGCAGTAATGTATAATTCTATATACCTAATTAGCAACAAAGTCGAATATACAAAACACACAGCACATTCTGTCATACTTATGGTCTAGACTCTAGACACTTATCTTGTTAACAATTGTTGAAGGTGTGTGCTATTATAGTAATAATACACGTACAATACTTTAACTAAAACACGTCAACACTTCAGCACAGGCTCTCCTAGTGAGGTGTTCACGAAATACAACAATTAAATATTTAATATGTCACAAAAGAATTCAGCAGTAATGTATAATTCTATATACCTAATTAGCAACAAAGTCGAATATACAAAACACACAGCACATTCTGTCATACTTATGGTCTAGACTCGACTCTAGACACTTATCTTGTTAACAATTGTTGAGGGTGTATGCTATTATAGTATTCTTGTATTTGCAGTAATAATACACGTACAATACTTTAACTAAAACACGTCAACACTTCAGCACAGGCTCTCCTAGTGAGGTGTTCACGAAATACAACAATTAAATATTTAATATGTCACAAAAGAATTCAGCAGTAATGTATAATTCTATATACCTAATTAGCAACAAAGTCGAATATACAAAACACACAGCACATTCTGTCATACTTATGGTCTAGACTCTAGACACTTATCTTGTTAACAATTGTTGAAGGTGTGTGCTATTATAGTAATAATACACGTACAATACTTTAACTAAAACACGTCAACACTTCAGCACAGGCTCTCCTAGTGAGGTGTTCACGAAATACAACAATTAAATATTTAATATGTCACAAAAGAATTCAGCAGTAATGTATAATTCTATATACCTAATTAGCAACAAAGTCGAATATACAAAACACACAGCACATTCTGTCATACTTATGGTCTAGACTCGACTCTAGACACTTATCTTGTTAACAATTGTTGAGGGTGTATACTTAATATAGTATTCTTGTATTTGCAGTAATAATACACAATACTTTAACTAAAACACGTCAACACTTCAGCACAGGCTCTCCTAGTGAGGTGTTCACGAAATACAAATAATTAAATATTTAATATGTCACAAAAGAATTCAGCAGTAATGTATAAATTCTTATATACCCACTCAGTAACAAAGTCGAAACATACAAAAACACATTAAGCACATTCTGTCATACTTATGGGTCTAGACTTGTGACTTGTAGACACTTATCTTGTTAACAATTGTTGAGGGTGTATGCTATTATAGTATTCTTGCATTCCGTTTATACGAATTCATGGTAATAATACACGTACAATACTTTAACTAAAACACGTCAACACTTCAGCACAGGCTCTCCTAGTGAGGTGTTCACGAAATACAACAATTAAATATTTAATATGTCACAAAAGAATTCAGCAGTAATGTATAATTCTATATACCTAATTAGCAACAAAGTCGAATATACAAAACACACAGCACATTCTGTCATACTTATGGTCTAGACTCTAGACACTTATCTTGTTAACAATTGTTGAAGGTGTGTGCTATTATAGTAATAATACACGCGGCTACTTAACTAAACACGTCAACATCAGCACAGGCCTCCTAGTGAGGTGTTCAATGAAATACAACAATTAAATATTTAATATGTCACAAAAGAATTCAGCAGTAATGTATAATTCTATATACCTAATTAGCAACAAAGTCGAATATACAAAACACACAGCACATTCTGTCATACTTATGGTCTAGACTCTAGACTCTAGACACTTATCTTGTTAACAATTGTTGAGGGTGTATACTATTATAGTATTCTTGTATTTGCAGTAATAATACACGTACAATACTTTAACTAAAACACGTCAACACTTCAGCACAGGCTCTCCTAGTGAGGTGTTCACGAAATACAACAATTAAATATTTAATATGTCACAAAAGAATTCAGCAGTAATGTATAATTCTATATACCTAATTAGCAACAAAGTCGAATATACAAAACACACAGCACATTCTGTCATACTTATGGTCTAGACTCTAGACTCTAGACACTTATCTTGTTAACAATTGTTGAGGGTGTATGCTATTATAGTATTCTTGCATTCCGTTTATACGAATTCATGGTAATAATACACGTACAATACTTTAACTAAAACACGTCAACACTTCAGCACAGGCTCTCCTAGTGAGGTGTTCACGAAATACAACAATTAAATATTTAATATGTCACAAAAGAATTCAGCAGTAATGTATAATTCTATATACCTAATTAGCAACAAAGTCGAATATACAAAACACACAGCACATTCTGTCATACTTATGGTCTAGACTCTAGACACTTATCTTGTTAACAATTGTTGAAGGTGTGTGCTATTATAGTAATAATACAAGTACAATACTTTAACTAAAACACGTCAACACTTCAGCACAGGCTCTCCTAGTGAGAGGTGTTCACGAGAAATACAACAATTAAATATTTAATATGTCACAAAAGAATTCAGCAGTAATGTATAATTCTATATACTAATTAGCAACAAAGTCGAATATACAAAACACACAGCACATTCTTTTCTGTCATACTTATATGGTCTAGACTCTAGACTCTAGACACTTATCTTGTTAACAATTGTTGAGGGTGTATACTATTATAGTATTCTTGTATTTGCAGTAATAATACACGTACAATACTTTAACTAAAACACGTCAACACTTCAGCACAGGCTCTCCTAGTGAGGTGTTCACGAAATACAACAATTAAATATTTAATATGTCACAAAAGAATTCAGCAGTAATGTATAATTCTATATACCTAATTAGCAACAAAGTCGAATATACAAAACACACAGCACATTCTGTCATACTTATGGTCTAGACTCTAGACTCTAGACACTTATCTTGTTAACAATTGTTGAGGGTGTATGCTATTATAGTATTCTTGCATTCCGTTTATACGAATTCATGGTAATAATACACGTACAATACTTTAACTAAAACACGTCAACACTTCAGCACAGGCTCTCCTAGTGAGGTGTTCACGAAACACTAACACTAAATCTACAAACATTTACAGTAGTGATAGGTAGGTTATCATTCTTACCTTACACTCCATATATTAAATAGATACTATGAAATATCGTTTGTATTGTCCTTGGATAACTTTTTTTCTACTTCTACTTTTTTTAAAGAACGACAAATATTCCCTGGTTACGAATAATCTGACAATATTTGAAAATCTCCCACTACCATCACAGTAAGCGGAAGATATTGCTTGTGTCGTAATGGGGGGCTTAGCCAGCCGAGGAATTGAACTCACGACGCCTGGGTGAGACCCAGACCCAAACGCGATGCCAACTCAGCCACTGACCGGTCAACTATAAACTGAATAGAAATAAAATAAATAAATATATATTATACGTTAAGGGTCCAGTATAAGACCGCGTATTCACCGCCGTTAGGAATTTTAGGCCTCAAACTTAAAACCACGGACCACCGCGATCCGGCAGCAGGATTGGGGAAATGTGGATAATGTAGACCACGGCGGATTAAAAAAAATGTTCAGCTTATTGATGCAATACGAAACAAAAAACATTTGCTCTATATTTTTTCGTTTATTCGCTGTATAAAAATAAATAAATAGAAGCTTGACAGACTTAACTTAGCATCTGTTGGTAATAGTATAGGGTAACTGATGAGAATATGTTTTTTCAATTTATATATAATATATTAATTATTGTCAGTAGCCATACAAAGTGCCTCCCTTTTACAAAAGATTTGTTTTGTTACTATTTACATATTTGTTTCTTCACAGCATAATCTTTTTTTTTAGCTTCGGAAATATTATAGAAATGGGTAACGTGGACCAACTGCTCAGAAATACTTATAAGCACAGCTTTTTGACACAGGGAATTATTTTCATGGATTTTGAATCAAGGAATCCGTTTTTCGATTGTCCACTAGGGGATTCAAGGTGGTTGAAATGAATTGGATGCTTTTTTATATGGCTATTCTATTAGTGGCTTTGGTTTTTATTAATGGTTAAGTAATTCTACTATTACATTTGAATTGGGAACCAAGATGGAGGATGTGAATTAGATCCCGTTTATTAATCGGGAATAAGAATTATTTGTCTTTTGATAATTTTTGGGATTTAGAAACGCCCTTCAATATTGTATACTAAACAGCAGTAAAAATATAACATAGGTAGATAACGATGATTTACAACCCACTCCAGACGCACACAATAAGCTTGAATACAATTCACCAAGTCAATGAAGGCAATAAGAAAAACTGATATTTTGCCGGTGAATAATACCTATAACAGGGAGTATTTTCACAAAAGTCTCCTATCTTCCCCTTGCCCCTCCCCCAAGCAAAGTAGACCAAATATGCTATAATTTGAAATCAAATACGTTTCTAACGACTTAATAATGTCCGAGATACAGCGGTTCTAAATTATTCAAATTTTTTGTAAGTTGTCATTCTTCGCTATTTTTTAGTGTTTTGGTCAATTTTGACAGTGAAGGAGTAATTTTTCGGTAAAGGTTAATCTATTGTTTTTAAAGTAGACTAAAGATGGTACAATTTGAAAACAAATTGGTCTCCAAGGACCTAATATCGTCCGAAATACAGGTGTTCTAAATAAAGAAAAACATTGTATGTTATTATGATAACATAGAATATTTTTCTTCATTTCAAATTGTAGAATCTTTAGCCTGCTTTAAAAAATATTAATTAACCTTCACCGAAAAATTACCCCTTCACTGTCAAAATTGGTTAAACACTAAAAAAAATAGCGAGAAATAAAAAAAAACAAACTTCGCTATTTTTAAAAAAAATTATTAATTAAGGGGTAATTTTTCGGTGAAGGTTAATTAATATTTTTTAAAGTAGGATAAAGATTCTACAATTTGAAATGAAGAAAAACATTCTTTGTTATCATTCTTCGCATTTGATTTCAGTTCACTTCCAAACACTTTAATTCCGATTTTGAACCAAATCAGTAGAGAACTCAAAATTAAAAATGACCATCGAAATTACTCAGGTTGACATTAAATTTGACTTCAGCACCCCCCTAACATGACTTACGCCGCTTTCTAACCAAATCGGTGTGAATATCTAGAAATTCAAAATAGCCGCTAAAACTATGGATTTTGATAGGCACAGATCGGCATACTTATACATGCAGTCAGGGGCGTCAAGATTGTAAATTATATGGGCACAAAAAATGTTAAGATTTTAAAAATAATTCGTTCATTCATTAGTTTTGCTGTTGACCGCCTGCAAAGATCTAATCTTGTAGATCTGTACCACGTCCGTCAGTTTTTTTCCAGTGCGCAGGTCTTTTATATTGTGCCGTATAATAAATTAATCGCTTTTTGGACCATCTTAAAGAACGTTGCAAAGAAATGTGATTATAACAAAAAAAAATCGAAAATACGTAATTCCTACATTCCGGTGGCAGTTTAACACCTCTCTTCCCAGCTATTCGTCATAAAACAGACAGAAATATCGAATTTCAAATCGACGTCCGCTCGCTCTGAAGGACTTCTCACAACTGATTTACTCCGGCGAAATAAAACGTTTTATCAACAATCGCGCGGGCCAGAAATTGTCATACGTTTTTTGTATGACGGAACTGAATTTAAAAATTCCTGAACTTTGAGGGAATTACAGTGAAAATCTAGATTTACTGGATTATTTTTAATAAACGCTTTTGGTTCTTGATCTTATTTACTCTGAGATTGTGGAAGGATTTTGATTAAATATGTTTGTAATGGGTGCAGTTAACATAACGGCGAAGGCACTGTCGAGCGTTTTACTTAAAATTACTGTAGGTATTTCATATATAATATAAAAGGTTACAGTTTAAGAATTTACGTCACTGAAAACCTTAGACTCTTTCGTAACTTTCTGTTAAGAATTTGCAGATAAATTATGTGTTGTATTGCTTACGTTAGCATACTGCGAAGTGACGTTTAGCGCCTTATTTGAGTCTTCCCCCTTAATGCAATGCAAAATATATCGTCTACTACCCATGCTGTTTAAACTGTTTTAATATTTACCATTTGTGAAATTCAACAAATATGTATCGTACGCAAAAGCCGTATTTGATTTAGAAGAAGATTATTAGATTTTACTACCTCCGCGACGCGCGCAACGAAACTTCGACAAAACGTTAATAAGGCGGTACGGTTACTTCTTTCTAGTCGCTTGCTAAATCTCCCGTAATGTCCCATAAGCTACGCCGCATAGCGGAATTGAGTTCATGCATATTGGAAAGCATTTGATGTAATGATTATAGCTTTTCCATACAAAGGTCCCCCACAGCTAGTTAATGGGGCATATTGCGCCGCGTGGCGCTGGGGGCGCTAGGACGCTAGGGACGCTCTGCACTCGAGACGGCTCCCAACAATGCGCTTACACAAACACCAATAATAAGCACCGATAATGCTCAACTCCGTCACCAGTTGGTGTTGCCGACTGATGCCATGGTGTTTGAACTGTGGTAAAGTAACCGGTTACTTTTCAATGTTGTTATCGGTTGAGTAAGTGAATAAATTCAATAGAATTAAAATAATGAAGATGTACTTCGATTGTTTGATAGTTCATCAATTATTTTCACAAATTACAGATTGTGGGGTAATAATACCTGCTGGTCTATGTGGCGTTGACAATGTTAATCTCGGAGTCAGTGTCGTTAAGCAGCCTGAATCGCTCCTGAGTGCTCTCAATTATTACACTCATAAAAAATAGCATTGGGGTGTACAGTGTACATAGCTATTATCACTCCAGTTAAAAATGTTCACAACGTGCGTGAATCAAGGTTTAGTTGTTACTAGGTGGAGATTCTAAATAATAAAGTTTCGTATAAGATGTAAGCCGCCAATGAAAGGTCCACTTGAAAAAGATTTTCCGTTACTTTGAATAAAATTACAATAAATTGCGAATAACTGGAGATTTTGACAGGGGAAAGAAAGGTCGTGTTAAAGGTATAAAATATTTGGACAAACAAAAATGTATGATATCTATATATACTCGTATATAAATCAATGTAAGTTTGTTTGTTTGTCCTCGATTTTCTCTAAAATTACTGGACCGGTTTCGCTGAAAATAGCACAGTTTGTTCTTATTAGTGCCGGGAAAGTTTAGAGAGTAGTTTGAATGAAATCCAATATGTAAAACTGTTCCTATAACGTTTTAAAATTAATATGAAAAACATTGAACCCGCCATGTTTTATTTAGGTTAGCCCATAGATATAACACCCTGGTTAGCACCGGTTGCATATTCAAAAGAAGATGGTTTTTATGGGCAGAATATTTTCAAAATAGAAAACACGAGTAGGTACCTACTTAAGAACTTTATGATTTACATGTTTTGAAAAAATAAACGTTTGGAATGCAATAAAATATTCAAATGAATGTTTCTTTATTTGGAGATAGTTACTTTCGCTGTCAAATCAATTATGGCACCCTAATGACAAGTGAAAAATCCAGAGCAAGGCCGGGTGCACATCAGCTAGTAATTAATAAGTATAAACAGTATACTGATGAGGGCAGCTTTGCTTCTGAAACATGTAGATATTTATATATTAAAAACAGTGGTGTAAATAAAGTAGTAATTATATCAATAATAACGCCACAAAATAATATGTCTATCAATACGATACGAATGTACGACCCCAGCCAGGAGCACTCTTGTCCCGGTGCGACCGGTACACCAGGGGGCACTGTTTTGTTAGGACTTGGAACACGTGATCTGTTGATAGGAAGGAGGTTGGAGTTTAATCAACCGGTATACATGGCAACCTAATAAGTAAATTTTGGATTTAAGGATGGGCAGGAATAAAGGAATTGCTTGAGCGTCGGTATTCGTTTCTCGCTTCTTTTTGTTTTCTGCTTCTTCTTGCTTCAAGCTTCTTTCGTAGTATTTTATTTTAGTTTCTTTTCACCTCTTCTTACATCTTCTTAGTTCTTCTGACCATTACTTTCTTCTGCTTGGTTATCCTGGTCTCTTATTGTATCTACTTGTCTCGTTGTGGCCTTTCTTGCTCTTCTTGGCTCTTCTAGTCTCTTGTAGCCTCTTATAAGGTCTTATTGTCTATTCTAGTCTCTTATTTTCATTTAAAGCTCATTTTGCACCCTCTCGTCGAAGAAAAAATATATGATTTATTGTTTGAAATTTTAGACCACAATTAATACCTAACCTACTTATTAATACCTGCAAGAGCAATCCGGAAAATTGAGTATGTACGAGAATATTTAATATTTCTTTATACGAATGATGTTTTTTTAAATTTTTTTGTTGCTAGTGCTAGATATTGCCGATAGTGATGTTATGAGAGTACATAGTTAGGTTATCATAGAAAATTGACCCATTGATTTTACTCATCGCTGTTATAGCGCTTAGGTTATGATGGGAAATTTACCAATTTATTTAGCTCAACGTTATGATCATAGATAAGAATAAATCTTTTCAGACAGTTCGCGCATCACTGGCGCTGGTTGGTTGGTTCTCTCGCATGGCCGCTGCTAGCTGATACGAGTAGCTGCTACTTAACTGTAGCTGCTAGGCCCTAACGCGGTGTCGGGCCCGTCCGAGTGTGCAGTATAAATATGGGATAAATCACACCCGCCACCTCCGCCGGAAGGTTTATCCTTGCGCTGTATTTTAAATGCTTCCTCCTCCACACCCCCCCCCCCTACCCCTACACTACCCGTTTTAAGACACTCGCATGCTTCTTGCTTCTATTTACTCTAATAACAAATATAAGACACACAAATTTAGCAAATATATAGAATGTTTTTATACCTACTGCATTAGAATGGAACACTCCCTGATTACCACAAACATATTGGTTGATTTTGTTTCACCGTCTTTGTTTTCATTAAATTGCACTCCCAGTATTTGATAATCGTGAAAGTTTTGGTCGAACTCTGAACTCCGAACACCTACAGAACAGAGAATGGCGAAGGCGGTCGTCGGAATACACGGGCGGACGTCTTCCGTAGGAACTGTAATAGCTTTCTTCCTTCCGGACACTCGCGGGGACTCCTTAATGGATGCTTCCTGTATCCCGCTTCCTCCAAATATTTTCGCAGAAATCAGCTTCCTTCGTAAAGAGATTAAAAATCGTAATGCGAGTCGGTAAGAAGTAAGCAGTAATATTAACCCTTCCTTCCCTGTGATGGGTATCTTCTACACGTTGCTTCTAATATCCATCAATATCTCTATAAATATAATAAATACAATGTTAATATTTTAGGTATTCCTCTATAATATATTTACGCATTGATTTAAAAAATAATATTAATAATAATCAGAATTTATCGGGTACATCGAAGGTATTTTGTGAACATCGGAAACAAATTCGTGTATAACAGCGCTGTGAGTGCCTCGACAATGGGTCTCGACGATACGTGAAAAGTATTTTAATTTTTGATTTCAATTATAATTACTTAAGGGAATTAGCTATGAATTTTCTTATTTTTCCGATTTAAAATCGCTATTTTTTGATTGTGTAGTGACTACCCAACACCGGAACGCGCGTTTTTTTTAAAAATTATTTTAGTACCGTAAGGGAAAGGTTAATAAGGTTAAATGCGTAGTTTGGATCGCGTCTGCCAGCACATCCCGCAAACCAAACAAGCGAACAAAACTCATAGTTGAATTAACTCGACGGGTAGATAGATGGACCCCGGCCATATTTGCGGAACGAATCGTAGATTTATTTTTCATCATACTCGCTGTTTACTATTCAAGGGGAGAAGGGGGCATCCGGCCGCCTACTTGGAAAAGATTCTACCGCATTTACGACATTGTATATCGGAGCATTATGAAACTTGTATCAGATTTGTCTCGACAGAAGTGGATTCAGCTCGGTGTTGGCTGTGTATATGTTTGTTGGGTGGCTTCGCTAGATAGGACAGAGCCGCGTAATGGTCTCCACTTGGGGCGAGGGTTCACGCTGCTTTGCTTGCATCCTCCTTCACGCCGTTAGCTCATTAGAGCAGTACCTGCCGCCCCAAGAGGAAGTGTTGTTTTTAACGAGATCTCCAGCAAGCCCGTGATGCTTAACCCCGCCAGGTATCACTACAACACCTGCCTATCTAGTGCCGTATTTAGCTCTAATAAACACCTAATACTCAGTCAGACGTTTGTACTTATTATTCTCACGGGTGTAAATATTGGATAACGGTGGCAGTTGGTAGACATTATTATGTTCACCATGGTACAGTCTGACATTTAAGAGTAAACGAAAATTGAGGGGGCTGCGATCGTTTAAAAGCTTTTAAATGGCAACACAAAGATGGCGCATAAGAAAAATCAAACCAAGTTTAAAAAACACATTGATCCATGTGCACGTGTTTAACGTTAACTAAACGGTGTTCAGAAATTAGTGGTACTCTCCGAAGGGAGATGATTTTACTTATTCTAACGTAATTTTATGTTTAAACTTTCTATTTTATTATTTAACGCTTTACAAGGGAGATAATAGAATAGTCAATGGAAAGGCAATTTTTTAAAGGCAAGTATCGAAATAAACACGGATTTAAATACTCAGTCAGACGTTTGTACTTATTATTCTCACGGGTGTAAATATTGGATAACGGTGGCAGTTGGTAGACATTATTATGTTCACCGTGGTACAGTCTGACATTTTAAGTTATCAATTTTCCCGATGTAAAAATAGCATAAAATAACCGCAATAATTTTTAGGTTCTTTTTATAAAAATTACATAATTTTAGTGCTGTCGATTCGAGCTTAAATCAAGTTTATAATAAAAACCCCAATATCTCAAATATTTTGAGTTGAAATCTGCTTCGTTCTGCTGAATTAACGCAACGGTCATCGGTCACATCTGGCGGTTGGTCGAAGGCCCTTAGCACGTGTACTAGTGAAGTGCCAAAAGTTAGTCGGGTTACTCGGGCTACGGCGGTTGTAAAAAATATTGTATACAACTGGGAAGTGGGCTGCTGGGACCCCAACAAGGACACCGCCAGCTGGGGCGAGAACGAGCCTTTACCTTCGTCATTGAGATAGTGGCCAAGTTCCTCAACAAGCACGACTTCGACCTGATCTGCCGGGTGCATCAGGTGGTAGAGGACGGGTGTGAGTTCTTTACCAAGAAGCAACTGGTACTGCGGGAATTCGATAATGCAGGAGCAATGATGTCAGTGGACGACACGCTGAAGTGCTCCTTCCGGATCCTGAAGCCGGCTGACAAGCGCCTGGCGTACGTGCAGACCAACACCAACCGTCCCGTACGCCGCCCAGGGGCGTCACCAAGACAAAGAAGATTTTGAGGGCCCTCTGGATCAATCCCACCGGCCACCATCCTCCCCCGCCGCTCCACCCTTTTAAGAGTATTCTGTGTTATTTATCCTAAAAATATGGATAATAATTCTTTGTCTTAGCTTAAATACACTCTTGAATATAATGAAAACAATCACTCTATCATTTGTATTAGCGTCTTGCAATATATCGTAAGGAATAAATACAATTAGCTTCTTTTTTATTTTCCAATTTAACATTAAATTTAGTTTTGATAATTTAACTGCATCTCTTTATATGATCTATAAATAATGTGTAATGATAGCCTGTCCAAAAAGAGAAAATGAATGTAAAACAAAAAATAAATATTATCATAATAATAAATTCGTAGAATAGACGTAATATAAGAATAATATAAGAATAGGAAGTAATATTTGTACAGCGCCCCTGAGGTGATTTCTCACAAAAGCGGCGCTATAGAAATGGTCCAATTATTATTATTACTATTATTATTAAATGTTAGTTAAATAAAAAACAAATTCAAATTCGCAGATAAAGTTATAACTAAATAGAAATAGTTTAAAAAATATTATTTTTTATGATGAATCGCCGTTTCCGTAAAACTAACCGTGAAACGCGTACATGTGAAAACATTTTAATGCAAATAACACATTTCAAAGACATAGTCAGCAGATTGGTGTTCCCATAGTGATGACCTAATGATATTTTATAATTCCAAAATAATAAATATCAACAATTGAATTCCAAGTTATTGCTTAATGTATACTTCTTTTAGGCTGTCCGTATTTACAAGATCATTAAATTCTAATTATCTCTATTGTACCAATGGCATTACAAACAATAGATACCTTATAGAGCTTAAAAAGTGGCAAGCAAAAGATACCTTAATTGCCATAATTTGATTTTGTATTAAACCATTATGAAACTGTCAAGCGCCGCGTGAGGTCTTTTGTTGTCTCAAATAAAATTGCACAAATAAGTGCCAAAAAGTGTTTCTATTTTTTTTTTTTTTAATTTATTAAAAAAAAGATACATAATTAATAATTAAACAAGGTTACAATATTTTTCAAAAGTTCAATATTTATATAAGATAAGATGTACCCCTATAATGCTTGTGTGTATGGGGGTGTGTTATTTTTTTGTTCTTTGTTTATTTCTATGTTATATTATTCAGTGTATATTTTCAGTGTGTTTAAGTTGTGTTTTAAAATTTTTTAAATCATTATTAATGTTTCTAATTTTTTCTGGTAATGAATTAAAAAATTTAACTCCAAGATATTTATAATTAAATTGTCCCATTGTTTTTTTGCATTTTGGAATTGGAAGAAATGATGTTTGTCTAAGACTTCTATTATTTTTAAATGGTGCAGTTTTGTTTAGAATCTTATCTTTATAAATTTGCAAAGTTACATGATAGAAATACAATTCTTTTAATTTTCTGACTTTGAATTCTTTAAATAGAAGATCTGACGAGTATGTGTATGGCTTGTTTAGAATTGTTTTTATTATTAATTTTTGTGTTATGTAAAGAAGTTGCGTGTGATTTTTATAAGTTCCACCCCATCCTACAATGCCATATTGTATTATTGATTGGCAGAAAGCAAAGTACGTCATTCTAAGTAATTCTTTGTTTAGAATATGTCTTAAACATCTGAAGATGTATATTAGTTTCCTTATTTTGTCTTTGAGTAAGTTTATGTGAGGGGACCATTTTAGGCATTGGTCTATTGTTATGCCTAAGTATTTAATTTCGCTCTTGCTTTCTATAGCTAAACATGATATATTGCAGTTATGTTGTTGTGTATATATTCTAGTGGATCAAGTTTTAATAAGTTTTTTTATTTAATTCAACGTTAGCAAGTTTATGTCAAACCACATTTTCAGTTGATTGATATCCGTGTTAGCTATATCGTTTAGTTCAGTCCATGTATTTGCTTTCAATAATAATACTGTGTCATCTGCGTAAGATATAATCTCTCCATGTTTAGAGACATTAAAAATATCATTTACATATATGATAAATAGTAAAGGGCCTAAAACTGTGCCTTGTGGTATAGAGAAATCACTGTATTCTGGGTCACTTGTTTGATTAAATAATTTCACTTCTTGAGGTCTTTTATTTAAGTAACTGATAAACCATAATAGTACTTTTCCATTTATTCCGATTGATTTTAATGATTTGTCATACAAAAACGATGTTTGAATTAAGTATTAAGTAATTGTGAGAGTGTTTGTTACTCGTGCCACATTTTGTGTTAATTTTGTTAGAGAATAACGTGTCTATAAGTATGTGATGATATTCTATGTACGTCATCACAAAATAAATACCGTAAAGTAATAGTTTATTGCATATTGCTATTTCGTACAAAGAAGTTTTATCAATAGTTATAATATCATTAAGTTAAAGGGTAAAACGTACGAAAACTTAAAATATACAAATGAAAATACTAATTCTAAATAGTAAGGACACATACAATATCACGTTGAGTCTGTGGCAAGTATTCAGTGTAATTACATTTGTTTAAATTTAAAATTTGATGGGTTTATTTATGTGTTTGATTTTTGATCGTTGGCTTTATTTTCAAGTTACAATTTATAGTTTACATGTCAGTGAATAATATCTTGTCTAACACTGACACATTTGCTTTTATATTTTGAACTTACTACTTATTCGATGATGTATATATTTCTAAGTTTGATCAGTAAAGAGAATCATAATATGAAAAGTGTCTTCGGCCGCCGCGTTACGTTATAAGCAGGTAATAAGTATTCCGCCCCTTTACTAAACTGGCAATAAATGAAATATAAAGTTGACAAGCAATGAAAGAGATCGCGCACACGGTACAAATATTTCCCCAGGCGGGTGTAGCCGAGAAAACAGATTGTTATTTGGCATCCGATAATCTCTCCCCGAGTGGAAACGCAATTTTATTTCCATTCCGACTTTTCCAATATGTGAAAGTTCTGGCGGCGTCGCACCAAAACTAATTTCGAAGCGATCAGAGTGAGATTGTATCCAGCTACCCGGTACCCGACTACAAACTTTCTTCTATTTGTTATTCAATCTTAGCATTTCTCTTGGACCCGGGGAATGTTCAATTATTCGAGACTTTTATTTCTTGATGGGAAGCGATCTCTTTGTTTGCGCGTGCAATAACTCTTCGTATGCCGGAATCCGGAATACTCGCTGCTGCCATGACTTTCCGGTGAATGGATAAAAAAATTATTGAAATGCTGTATACGGAGGAATTTCTAGTTTCTATCTCCCGGGTGATCCTCCTATAATACCCAGCCTACCCCTTCCAACATCCAGCGATCTCCCCAATCCGAACAGAATAAAGCCAACCAATTTCTCTGCGGTCATTTTTCATGGTTCCGTGTAATCCCACCCTCCCCGTGCAGTACCTACACCTACAACTGACACTAGTATATACCGGATTCCCTTTTTTACTCATGTTGGCTGGCTCCTTTACTGAATTCGTTGTAGATTATTATCAAACACATTATGATGGAAAGTTGTTTATTTGACCGGTTGCGTGCGCTGTCTTGCTTGATCTACATGCATTTTGTGGCGATAGTTTCTGATTTACGTGCTTTTACAATAGCTCCGCTTTTTTACAGGTGATGAAGGATTTCTTTGGGCGCTCTGTCACCTGCTCCCCGGCGACCACTGCTAGGAAAGGTGATGATTTTGCCATTATTCTATAGTGTTTGCTAATTTCTTCGATACTTAATATTTCTCCTTTGTCAAACAAAGTAATTTCTTTATCATTGTTATACAAACATGGAACCTCAATATTATCGCAATGTTAATTTGAAACCGAGATTAGCGTGTTATTGCTCGCTGGCTAAGCGTGGCATTAAACTTTCTTGGTAAATTAGACATTCCTCCGCTAATGGTGACGCTGAATTCGGATGATGGCAATTGTTGGACCAATTACACTGAACAAATTTGTCTTGTGTTTCATGTTAACCTCGCCGCTGGAGGGTGGCTCTGTGGGGTGGGGTGTTTACCTACCCCCGGAACAGTTGCCGTCACCCAGAATAGTAATTACAGATAATACAATCCGTTTAACATCAGCTCTCGGTGCGGCTGAATAGATTTCTGCCGAAGCTGATAATTGCTTTTATTTTAATTTATATGAAATTTACAATTAACTCCCTTTCTTCCTTGTTACCTTACTTAGCTCACACCATCGTATTTATTGGAGATCAAATAGTGAATCCCTGAACTTGGCAATTAGATATCTCTTCCGCACTAATAAAAATATGTACATTGAACATGATCAACACGAATTTATGAAGATGAATATTTTCTTTATATTTTAATGTTTTCGTAATTTTGTACTGTAGGTAGTTCCATTATTGAAAGTTATTTGTCTGTGTAGTATTATGTCGGGGAAACAATTCATAGCCTTTTTTTAATAGACACCTCACAAGAACGCCCCTGAATGTACAGGGGAAATATATCGCTGCCCGGTCTGGCAGCGTTATGAGGCGGATTAGGGAGGGGGCTGTAGGAAGGGATTAAATGTAAATGGAAAGACAGATGCCTTTAACTCGTTCCACATACTAGCCCATTTACACAAAAAACGAGTCGGTGAAACGACCTGTTCTGTGAACGGATGTTCCGCTCGTGACCGCACTTGCACCGGCGCGGAGGGGATCAACGCTATTAGCTTCTCCGAGCAGGCTCCATTGAAATATCTGTAGAACAAACTCAGCATACTTACATTGCGTCTGTGCATTAGAGATGGCAGTCGGTCTCTTGACAACGGATTGTCGATCAGACGAACCGTCCACCTTTGCACGGAATCAAGCAAGTTTATCAAGTATTTAGTAGCTCCAACCCACAGGTGATAAAAGAGTTAAAATAAACTATTTCCGATGGACATAAGCATTTTCACGAAATAAAAATCTTAGATTAAAAAAAATTTCAAGTAGAAAAAGCGTGTAAATAAATGTAAGCAAATTAGGAATAAGTATAATAAAAATAAAATAGTGAAGTAGTTACTCGTTAGTTAGTTATTGCGCCCGATTCATCATCTATGTGTTTAGATATGTTTTTAGAAAATATTACGGTACGTGTGGCATTCTTTGTTATTTGCTACTGGTAGTTTAAGTTGATTGGTTAATTCATTAATTGAGTATATGCGATGTGTCCTAATGAGTTGATTCCATGTTTAATTGAGGGAATGGGATAAGTGTATTTTGTTATGTGACAGTAGTGTGTCAAAACGTTATGTGACAGTAGTGTGTCAAAACGAAGACTCGGATTAATAATATTTTAATGTTGAATTATTCGTGTAATGGCAATTCTGGTGTCGTGTTTTACTATTTATATTTGAATGGTTTCACTAATAGTGTATTGCACCTTTCAATAGGCAACAACTTGACTTGTGCCCGTGTAAATATTTTAAAATTAATAATTGATTGAGGGGCAGCATTAAAATTTTGCACTAGAGATTGCAATCCGGACTATCCGAATTACGAAAAATCCGAATTCTCCGATTTTCGTTATCAAAATCTGCGGAAAATAAATTCAGATTTTTGATGAAATCCGATTGATCCGGAATGAAGATTTTAATAAAAACACTTATTTGCATCGCTATGTCAAATGAAATGAACGCGTCCAGCAGGCTAATGGGCATGCGATACTTTATATGTATGTAGACAATACATTTGAAATATTGTTAAGAGGAATGGCTGCGCTGCCTGTTTCATACATAACTTTATTTTGGATTTGAAGCCACAATACCCATCCAAACTGATTTACATTTTTTTTTTTAATTAAAGGTTTAGTAAATATCTAGTACGGATGATAAGTATTTTTATTTTATTTTTGTTTTAAATTATGAAGTATATGCCATGAGAAAAATTTTTTTAGAGGTAACTCAGAAAATTATTTGTGGGTTTATTGTATTTCTTTTTTAAATATCATATTTGTTATAAATATGATTACATAAATAAAAGTATAAAAAAAAACATTAAAAAAAAAAATTTGGGTTGATATTTTAAATTATGTACGGCAAATTTGTGTTCCAACCCAAATTGGTCGTTTTTAATTTAAAGTCTACCGTAATGCTTATTTTAAAATTTTTGAAAGAATACGGGGTAAAAAAAAATTTCCATCACCATTAACCCCCAAAATAATTGTTAAAGGTGCCTCTAAAATCGTGAAAAATCAATACCTTTAATAGCCTATATTTCATAATGTAAAACAAAAATAAATAAATTACTTCTAATCCGTACTAGATATTTACTATGCTTTTTGATGAAAAAAAAAGATCGTTAGGTTTTTTAGGTGAGTATTTTGGCCTCAAATCCAAAATTAAGTTTTGTATGAAACAGGCTGCGCATCCGTTCCTCTTAACCCAATACATATTTTTTACTGTACCTGCTTCGACCCAGGATATCCCTAGTGAGACAGGCACAGTAAAAAAATATGCAAACAAAGTTTGTATAACTGTACTAAATAACCAAATGTTCACATTATGTGCAGATACAAGATTAAGTACAAAGGCGTGTGCTGATTATTGAGCCAAAAATATTAAACCAAAGAAAGAAAAAATAATATTGAATATAAGATGGAGAAAGAATATGGATAAGGAATATAACAAAATATTGTTTTGTCTGAAACTAAATAATAGTATGGATAATGAACCTCAATTATTGCAGTGCCCTGATGGCAGTGGCAATTTCTATGGGGCACATGTTCTAATATGATAATTTTTTTAAATTATTTTCCTGTAACTCATACTACTTTTGGGCAACGGAATTTTATGTACTTTGCAATAAGAATTTACGACATTCTTCCGGTTAGCATAAAAATATCTGATTCACAAAAAAATATTCAAACACAATGTAAAAATTGGATTAAAAGTAATGATAGGGCATTTACCATTGCAATCACCCAAATTCAAAATTATTGATTTCATAGGTATTTTAAAATTATAAAATATTTGCAAAATTACTGCCCCAACACAGGCTAGCCTAGTGAGGCGGGTCACGTGAAACTTCAACTATAACTGTCATTATATTATTTTCTATTTTACTTTATAAACCACTGTACACTTACATTATTATATTATACGAGAGCATGTATTTTAGTTATAGTTAAATTTAATTACAATAAAGATATTGTTATTATTCTTATTAAGGTACACGACATCCGAAAATCCTGATTTGCAATCTCTCCTTTTTGTATTTATAATACACATGATATCTGTAAATTCTATAAGGATTGTTAGACAAATGTCTAAGGTTTCCAGTGAATAAAATTAAAAAAACTATTCTTTTAAATTCTGTATATTAAATAATACTGAAATTGAATGTAAAACGTTGGAAAATACCTTTACTTGTTTTGAAACAGCGCCTATTACAGACATTTTAGTATGTACGAGTATTGTGTAGATTTTAAAAGATAACGGTTTAAGAATTTTATTCACTGAAACATTTTCCTATTGAATTTACACATTGTGGCGTTTAGCAGTATTTTGACTGCTGACTCTTAACATCACTATGCTTTGAATGTTGAATTATTGATAATGTGGCAGTTATGTATATTATTTTTCTTTTTCTTATACTATAATGATGTGGGTTATGTCACTAATTCTAATGGCCTTGTACCTTCTAGTGGGTAAGACAGACGACATCGTGAAGAGTCCGGTGTGGTACCACTACAAAGAGGGCTTCAACAACGCCGTGAGGAAAGACGTGAAGATCAGTGACCTCTTGTGATGTATGTAATGCTCGTGTAAATTTGTAATTTAGAATTTAAGTAAATTAATTTCTTATATTCTGTTGTTTGATTTTTTTCTTGCTCTATAATTTTTTTTTATGCGATACCCATCGTTTTAATCAATTCCTTTATTCCCGTCCATCTTAAATTCCAATATTGATATCGGTTGATTAAACTCCAACCTCCTTCCAATCCTCAAATCACGTGTTCCAAGTTCTAACAAATCAGTGCCCTCTGGTGTACCGGTCGCACCGGGACAAGAGTGCTCCTTACTGGGGTCGTACAATTGTATCGTGATACCCACCGTTTTATTGATTTCCATCTTTTATGTGTAACCCAACTGTTCGGAGTCCATGGGATTATGGCATCCCCACTTGCGGTTTGTTGTGAGGCTGAAGGGAGTGAAGAATGGAAGGAGATGGGGAAGGTTGGGAAGTACCTGGCTACTCATGTCTGGCCACCAAACATGGCTAAAGCCATTTCAACCAACTTTTCTATCCTGAATGGTGGTCTTTCACCAGGGATTATCCTATTGAGAGTATTTACCATCCTATTTTTTTAGCGTTCAAAGGCTGAGAAGTGTTGGAGGGAAAGAGATGGGAAAAGGAAGGTAATGAAGATCCTGACTCTTAAGATCAGCTGTCCCTTTTAATATATATATTTTTTATAATACCCACATACTTAAAGTTTTTATTTATTTGGCAATACAAGAATTTGAACAGGCTGACCCTGGGTGCCTGGACCAAGATGCTTGAGACCAGGAGGCTCTGTCGCCCAGTTCATCAGTTTAGTTGTTTGATTCTGATACTATTAAAAGCGCTGAAAATTTCCTCAAAATCTTTCAGTCGGGTAAGAATGAAATATTAATTTCATTTCCGTCATAAATATTAAAAATGGAATATGATAAAACAATGGATTATTTTTTATTTTATTTTTTTATTCCACAATTTGGAAAGCGGGTTTGGGTATCGCCGCCCCGGGAACCATTCATTGAATAACTAACACCTCCGCCATACGTCACCCTACGTTTGGTGACCTAGCAGGGGTACTCGGGTTCATGGGGTGTGGGTTGTCCAGGTCTTGACGGCGGATGCGTCGGGAGAGATCGGTCGAGGGAGATCCCTTGACCTCTCTAGCCGAACTCTCTCGACCCATTGCCTTGCATCGCAGTGGGACAGATGGATTAATACGTCCGTCACTCCTTGACACACTAACCTTCAGATTCATATTCACACCTCTTACCCTTTTCCTTCCCAGAACTTCTCCTCGCTTTCCTTAAGACAACTCTCCACGCATCATCCGCAAAGATGACATAGGCTCTGATGGAAATTATTTTCCTCAGGGCCTCCTGTGTGGAGTTAATGTAAAAAAAACTTTGTTTTGTCACTGTTCTGTAATGTAATGGAACCGATGACATATTTTATGATAAAACTTTAAGATCGGCACTCACAAATGGTCCCAATCATCACATCAAAAGATTTATCCGTAAATTCAGGACGGATAGTTAGGTACATGTATTAGGTTTCAAAGGCTAAAATCCTCTAAATGTAATCTTTATTTCTATGAAATGCATCCCATCAACAAAATGTCTGAAAATATGTACAGTTTGACAACCAGTGAAAGCAATTTAGAACGATCTAATATTACTGTGCATATTTCATATGGAATTTAAAAGTTCACAATTTGACGATTGTTGTTGTTTGAAACCTTATACATTTTCCTAATTACACGTATAGCGTTTACAGATCAATCATTCATAGTATTTCTTGACTTAGCAGCCTGCGAAGTGTATATTTTCGGGTGCTGACGGTTAATGGTTAAAAATTGACGTTCATTCACAATCGTCAGCGGAATTAAAAAAAGTTTTTGAAATTGATTTTCATAATGAAATCATGAATTATTTTCACTATTAAATATGACTTACTTTATAATAACATGCCATTATTATAATTGGGACATACGTTATAACATAACGTTCAGACGAAGGAACTTATTGACGGTAATTTATTTCAACAGCGATTATCAGGATGAGTTCTTAGCTAAATTAGTTTGTAGCAATTTTTTATTTATTTCACTCATTTCAACATTTAAACAAAATTTAATAATAATAATAAAAACATTTATTTAACATATTATATAATTTTAGCAATTGACAAAAGGGGCACTGCTGAGCTATACATTCCGGAGCCCGGGGTGCAGCTGATTTTCAGCTGTGCCTATACAAATTAGGTGAAGTTAATGTTACAAATATTACATAAAACTCCACACTTAAATAAAATAAAATATATGTTTTTTAAATATATATATTTTTTTTTTTTACTAATTCGCTAACACAAGTATCCATTTCATAATTTATCAAAGATGCTGAGCGACTGACTGCACTGAGCAACTATTCACTGCAGAACTTCTTGAAGCACTGCAGCGATGTCGACCTTCGAATGAATAGTGGTATTTCATTCCAAAGTTTTGTTGAGGAATAGCTGTAACTACCCTCAAATACGAGGGTAGCGTACAGCGATTCGAAGTCTGTGGAGAATAAGTAAATGGTCTCTTTGCCGTGTATTGTATGCAAGAGGGTCCCGGGACCACTGCGGTTTATCAAACAGACAGGTAGGAACCTTCTAATTCATCAAATTGTACATTTTAGACATTTGATGTAACTTCCTTCTGTTCGACATACTTTAGTATCCTATGCCGATAAAAGTACGCAGAGATATGCTCGCGTCTCGGAACATCGTAGCAATATCGGACGCATGTATTTTGGACACGTTGCAATTTTTTTAGTTTTTTTTCAGTAAAGAGTATCTCCGTAGTCCAAAATTGAGAGAACAAGACTATCAGTAATAATCCTGCGTACTTTTACTGATATGTAATTATCTTATATTATACAACAGTTGCTTAATAAGGAACTTCAGTGAAAAATACAATGACTTTGAAAATATATATTCATATTGATCAGCAAACGCCGATTCTGAATATATAACTTTTATTATATATAATTATACGAAGAATTTATAAAGCGTTATTAAGAGTGAATTAAAAATCAGCTCGTGAAAACACCGTGTTATGTTGGTACTGCATTTGGAACATCTGATGTCACATGAGCATTCTGTTTTTGGATTAGTATAAAAAAATATATTTTTCGGTTTTGTTTTGCATTTTAAACACGTATTTTTTAAGTTTTGGAAAAATTTAAACTTCATTTGGGTGATTTTAAGCTCTATAATTGTTGTTCAATATATATTTCATATTCATGAAATAAATTAGAGTATTCATGATCAAACCAATTATCAATACGGATATTATGATGATGTTAATGGTCAATACTATTATTAATCTTTGAGTTAAAGTTTCTAAAAAGGTACATAATTTTATTACTTATTTTTAGTTATGGCTTACCATGAATTATGTACGGAAAAGCTCATCCTTGTTTTGACATTTGACATTCTAACCTCAAAACTGATCAAAACCGACCGGCCATAGATTTGGAGCGTTATGTTCATAGTTTAGTTGTATACTGCCCTGTAGAATCTACGGTAGTGACGAAACCCGGTCGGCAAAAGTATATAACAAATAAAAGTGATGTAAACAAAGTTATTGTTTTATTTTTTAAATTATAATGTCGCATCACCAAGTTACCGCTTCATATGAAAATAAATTATTTTAACCATCAAAACTAACTTTTAAAAAAATAACGAAATATACTGGTATTTAAGTTTGAACATCATTATTGATGGCCGGGATGATGGAAAAATGGCCGGAGTTCCTTATCATTAGCCGCGAGTGCGTCTCTCTTGTTAATTTTTATTCACAGGCTTAAAACAAAAGCAACCCGCGGAAGTGTCAAACTTTACATCGTAAATTTACCCGCTTAATTTATTGCAATCTAAAAGTTTTGCGTGCAAATGGGACTACTTGATATATCATTATCTCCGGGGGAAGCCCGCCTTGGAGGGGTCTGCAAACAATATTACATCATGGTTGGGTACCCACTTCTTTGGAGAGATTTAAGGCAACAAATCAAATGCGCGCGCCATTGTATTAATTGAAAACGGGGACACGATAATAGACTAGGCAAGATCTGGTGCGAGTCTATTTTTATAGCGGCTAATTCGAACGCTAATGGAAACAACATGTTTATATTTAATGAAACCATTTGTGGTTAAATTATTTAATCTAGGTTTCTATAGAAATGTCGTGAAAATGACGACGTTCAACATTAATGTATTACAAATATAATAATGTTATTTTTAAGTTATGCAAGTATTTTTAGTTTTTATTATTGTGACAGCTGTTTCGGCGCTTAAGGCCATTTTCAAACTCTGGTTAATCTACATTGTGACGACTTATCGTTACGATTTTATTACCGAAACAGCTGTCACAATAATAAAAACTAACAAGACTTGCAGAACTTATTGATACCATTATTAAATTTGATTAAAATTGAATTTAAAAAAAAAAATTAAATGGAGTTCTACGAATTAAACACAAAAACAATTAATAATAATGTATTATTACGTGACCAACATGGTTACTAAAGAAGTGTTGCAATGAAATAGTTCCCTTTCTAGTTCAACTCTTTAATAAGTCATTTAACATCGGTGATTTCCCGAAATCACTGAATTCAGCTGTCGTAACTCCATTATTAAAAAAAACGCAATTGGACGTTGAAGATCTTTCAAATTACCGACCCGTTTCAAATCTTCCATTTATATCTAAAATCTTAAATTCAAATTTTAACGGATGTGTAGTCGTTTGGGTATTAGTGTCTCTCGTTAAAGGTTGTCGCGGAGATTAAAAGAAAAGAAGGGTCACCATTTAATAAATATATTTCTCGACGCCTACAAGTTATAATTCAGAAGGTTAATTCGAAAGAAGCGAGAAGTGGTGTAAATGCAACTAGCAAGTCACTAGGATGTATTACTGTACGACCGATTCAGTGAGAGGCAAGAAAGCGAATGAATCGTGGGATCTGTGAATAACAGAACGCCGGTCGGTTGTATTTTGTTTGTGGGGATACAATATGTAAAAAGAATATGGTTCAAATAAATTTATGGCTATTAAGTTGCTTGCATATTACTAAATAAACTGTTAACTAAATATTAATCTGCATACAGAAGATTCCACTCAACGGAAACTGGATTACTACGCGTTTTGTCGGATATAACTCTTGCCATCGAGTCGGGTAAACTGGCACTTCTTTCAGTCTTAGACATGAGTACAGCCTTTGATACGATTGACCACTATTTTCTTATCACACGTTTAGAAGAATCCTTTGGTTTAAACTGTGTTTAACTACCTACCTTCGAGTATATATATATGAATTCTAAAAAAACAAATTCATCAAATCTATAATTCCAATGGCCACCTTCTAGACCTAGTTCTCTGTAATGATTCTGTTAAGGTATCAGCATGTAAGGACTCGCTTATTGTCGAAGACGTACACCATGCCTCCATTACGATAGATGTAACTTTTTCTGAATCTGTTGCATTGAAGGAGGAAATAAGAAATGTTCATGTCTTTAAACGTGGTGACTATGAACGTATAATTTTTTTTTCTCAACAAAGTAAACTGGCACGAGCTCCTCTCGATCGGTGATATAAACTCAGCATTATCAAACTTCTACTCACAAATACTCCAACTTATAGATGCTCATATTCCGCGTAAACCTAGTAAGAACTCTTAATACCGCCTTGGTATAGCTCAGCTCTCATCAAATTGACGAAGGAAAAATACAAAAAGTTGATTTACAACAATCAGTCTGACTGCTCCACCTTTTCTCTCTTAAGATCACGTCATAAATAACTAAATCGAGAATGTCACACTCAATACATAATCAATGTTGAACATGAAATATCCTTCAATCTGAAGCGGCTTTGGAATTATTTTTAATTTAACTCCAAATCTCAAGGTATACCAAATACTGTATTTCTTGAGGATGAGAAAGCTGAAAATGGGTCTGCGATTGTTAACCTATTCTCCAAATATTTCAGTTCTGTTTTCAACAACGATACACAAACTTCTAATTATATACCAACTAACAATAATATCTACAACACCTCTACTATTCATAGTATTGAAGTTGACGAACGTCTGGTGCAGACATTTTTGGAAAATTTAAATTTAAAAAAGGCGCAGGTCCAGATCAAATCCCCCCGTTCTTCATACTGAAGTGTGCACACAGTATCTCTAAACCTTTATCCATTATATTCAATCGTTCTTTGAAAGAGGGTGTGCTACCTAATACTTGGAAGACTACATTTGTGACATCCGTTTTCAAAACTGGACACAAATCTGACGCAGAAAACTATCGACCCATTTCAAAACTGTGTATCTTCAGCAAGTTTTTGAAAAATTTCTATACGACCAGATGTTTCCCGCCCTGAAATCTTCACTTAATGTTAACCAACGTGGGTTTATGAATGGAAAATCTACTACAACTAATCTAATAGTATTCTCGGAATTCTTGCAAGATAATATGTATCAGCGTGTACAAGTAGACGTAATATATACGAATTACAGCAAAGCTTTTGACTTAGTGATTCACAACGTATTAATGTGTAAGCTTATGCAAATCGGCGTACACGGTGACCTTCTCAGATGGCTCTCATCCATATCAAACCACAGTCAAGCCGTAGTTGTAGGTGGCTTTTAATCGGACTGGGTAACCGTTCCTTCTGGTGTGCCCCAAGGTTCATTATTGGGACCCTTACTGTTTAATATTTACATCAATGATATAGGAAAATGCTTCAAATACTGCAAATATTTACTCTATGCAAACGATATGAAGATTATTTTACCCGTCAAAATGTACTACTGACTATCAAAAAATACAGGATGACCTTAACCTTCTTAATTTTTACTGTTCACAGTATAACCTCAAAATAAATATAAAAAAGTGTTTCGTCGTTAGTTTTACAAGAAATAAAAGTTAGTTTTAAAAAAAAAGAAAAAAAGGATAGAAATATAAGAATAGGAAGTAATATTTGTACAGCGCCCCTGAGGTGATTTCTCACAAAAGCGGCGCTATAAAAATCATCCGATTATTATTATTATTATCATTTCCAATGAATACGCTCTGAACGACTTAATAATAACTCATAAGACAGAAGCTAAAGATTTGGGAGTGACATTGGACTCTAAACTTCTTTTCGATCTTCATATCGACACAATAACTTAAAAAGCCTCCAAAATGTTAGGATTCTTTCTCAGATCATGTAAAAAATTCACTAACCAAAACAGTGAAAATGCTTTACTTTGCTTACGTCCGTAGCTCACTTGAATATGTGTCACAAGTATGGAACCCACAATATAAAACATATGTGCACAACTTTCGCTCATCGCTTTCTACGATACCTCGATTTTCGTAGTTACCGTCCCCATATAAATCACCAAGAGTCGGCTGCTTTTTTTAATATGATGTCGTTGGAAGATCGAAGAATCTCGGCCGATGTACTATTTCTGCAGAAAATTTCTAGATCCACCGCAGATTGTTCGGAACTCCTGCAACGGATCCAACTACGAGTTCCCAATAAACTAACCAGATCGGACTAAATTCTTAGCCTTCCTCGATGCAACACTAATTCTAAGCAAAACTCCTTCATTTATCGGGCATCACATACTTTTAACACTCACTACTTAAAATTTGATATCTTTAACTCTACACCACACTCCATAAAGTCACACCGGCGATCTATCGAGCCTTTATAACTTCAGATGCTTACTCACCTCATACTATCACCAATCTATTAACTTTCTTTTTGTACACTATTTTTTCTTGTTCTTTTATTAATTTAAATCACACACATACATTTCAATTAGATCGACCCCCCCCCCCCCCTCCCTAACCCCTTCCTTTCCAGACCCCATAACAAATTACTTGTACCTTTTTTTATTTGTATATTTCTTCTTTATTTTGGATAATTTTTTTTTATTTTACTTTGATTTCTTCGAAAAATCAGTTGATTCACTTATAAATAATACCCATGTGGAAACCTGTAAATGGTCAAATTTATATTACTTATTCCTTATACTTGTTTTTTATGTAAACTGTTGGTCTCCCAAATAAAAAAAAATAATAAAAAAAACAAAAAATTTAGTTTAAACCTTAGAAAATAGAAATAATGGAAGATATGTCATGGAAGCGTGCCGACTGTCATCAAGCTACGAGTAAACTGCACGGACAATCATAGCTGCAGAGCCAATGAAAGTTATGCGTTTAGTGTGTAGGTAGAAACATAGGCGGATCGACGCTGTACCTAGATGCGATTATTATGTCGTATTGTGGATGAACGATGTTTGCGACACTTGTGCGCGCGGTTTTATACTAATAATGGCTCATGTCCCATCTCCTTTGTTTCTATTATATCTGTGCTTTGAACAGACCTGTCAATATTGTAGGACTTGTACTTGTACTGATGGGTTTACCCTGCGAACAACAGTTTGGAAACTATACTCATTAAAATATACTATAAGACAGCTATACTCATTAAGATTTCGCGGCGAGAGGTAACGTACGGCGGCAGTTGGATCGGGAGGCCCTTTCCTCCTCGGAGACACTTGGGCTGACAGCGTAAAATGAATAGACCAGTCATAAATTGCCAACTTCTTGAGATGGGCTGAGTTGTTAATTTATCGCTGGCTGCAGGTGTTCATCCCTTCATCCGTCCACCCCTTCACCCCCCGATAAACCAACCTCTCAGCCCTTTGGAGCACCACGGGTTCTCTTGTTTAACCTAAAATGGTGGGGTATAACTGCATTATTTTAAATATTAACTTATCTGAATGAGACAGTTAATATTGTTAAGGAGTCAACATTGCACTTTGATTAAATTTCCTGAACCTTTATTACTTACGTTACCGGATTATACTATGGGATTTAATCGGATTCGATCGCTGATGATTGAAAATAACATTGCACGTTTCGAGGTATATTTTTTTTACTTTTCTGTTTATTTTTTAACCATAGAATTATTATATTCATAACATTGATGGAAGAAAAAGAAGGAAATCCTTCCAATAACTCTATATCATTCCATACAATAAATGTGGTCGAGCATTAGCGCTAAGTGCCACAAATTAAGTTTGTATTGATTCCTTCGAAAACAAAACATCGGAATTGCAATATTGGAGAAACTGCGAAATGAAATTTTCAATTTGGCTCAAAACAATTTCATATGCAAAGACATTTCACTCAATATCAATCTCATCCGCCGGGTAGTATCGCCGTCTCCCTCGCACTCCCCCGGGGCTCGTAGAAACTCAGTGGCGCAAACCGAATTTTCACGTATCAATAATTTAAGAATGCTCCCTCTCTTTCTGGCAGTCTTTATTGCACGTGAACTCCACGTGACAAACGGTCCCGTCTTGTTTCGGCAGGAGTCGAGAGTTTTTCTTCTCTCTTCCACACCTCTCCAACCCTTCTAGGCGAGGAGAGTGGGGGATCTACCCTTCCTCCTCGCACCAAGCGCTAAGGGTGAAAGGTTTCCCGCTTAAGTTTCCATCTGAATCCGACCACCTGTCTCTGTCTCTCTCGTGTTCCGCCGCCAAATTGAATTGGTCATTAGAAGTGATCACATTCCCCAGTAAACCTCCCCCTCCCCCGCCGCTGTGTCGCAGGGTGGTCGCAACATCCCTCACAGCTTTTCTTTACTGGCGTTCATTATGGGAACTTGTCGTTCGGCAACCTTATTGAATATACTACGGAATTCGTTATTTATAACTATTTCATGTTAATTAAATCATGCCGAGAACAGAAGTTTTAGAATTTTTGGAAAATACCGAAGATATGCCGTCAAAATGTTGATAATGTCACCGGCCGGCCGATAAATGTGTGACATCACGGTTCATATAATGACTGGCGCGGCTGTCTATTACTTTCATTCGAATTGTACGGAATTGTGACTCGTGACGTTACGGGCAATACGTTCGTCATTTTTGGAGATATGGAAAAACTAATTTTACTGTCGTGATTAACTCTAAATATTATACATCTTGGTAAAAAAAATAAAAAAAATAGGAGACATCAGGAGGTAGTTATTAAATATTTAAAAACAACTGTGTGTTTTTGGATTTAGTTGGTATTTTTTTCTGTTATCAATTTTGTTCTTTTTTCCTTTTCTGTAAAGTTTCGTATGAGTGAATGGCAATTATTGGTTATCACGTTCCTACCTTAATGATCTTTAAGATGCAATTTGAATCTAATTTCCCAGCGAACAATGTCTCATGTGCAAATTGATAATGTTTGCGTTACAGTTGTTAAAAGATAATTAACCCTACCTCGTATTTTTTTTTAATAAAGTTATGAAGTTGTGAATTCTTGCTTGCGTTTAGGTTCCACAATTGACTTGACAGCGAAGGTAACTATCTCTAAACAAATAAACATTCATTAATTGATAAACTAAAGTTCTTAAAAACTTAAGACAAGATTTTTGTGCATAGCGCAAAGGGTGTAAATTTTCACCAATAAAATGTAGACATAATTTGTCTCGACGCCATCTATTTGAGGGATTTAGTCGTTACAAGCCTTTCTCATACTAATAAAGTTGGTTGTTTACAGGTGAAAATATAATAAAAACAGTAATTATTGAATAAAACACTAGTATATATTGATTAACTTGGCGGGTTTGCGATAAGCCGACGTAGCTCAACGGTAGAGCATCTGACCGGACATCAGAAGGGTGCAGGTTCGAGTCCTGTCGGCGACATTTATCTTTGCTCGGAAAGGTTTTTTTCAATTAGGATGAGTGTTTCAGGCTAATAATTATTGTTTATAAAAATAAAAAAAATAGAGGTTTTTTCAATTTGGATGAGTGTTTCAGGCTAATAATTATTGTTTATAAAAAAAAAAAAATTGTTACGCTTTGCGCTATGCACAAAAATCTTGTCTTAAAAACTTTAGTTTATTAATTTAATAAATATTTGACAAGTCAAAACATTTTTCACCAATAAAATGAAGACATAATTTGTCTCGACGCCACCTATTGAGGGATTTAGCCGTTACAAGCCTTCCTCATACTAATAAAGTTGGTTGTTTACAGGTGAAATATAATAAAAAACCGTAATTATTGAATGAAACACTAGTATATATTGATTAACTTGGCGGGTTTGTGATAAGCCGACGTAGCTCAATGGTAGAGCATCTGACCGGACATTAGAAGGATGCAGGTTCGAGTCCTGCCGGCGACATTTATCTTTTCTCGGGAGGTTTTTTCAATTTGGATGAGTGTTTCAGGCTAATAATTATTGTTTATAAAAAAAAAATTATAATTGTTACGCTTTGCGCTATGCACAAAAATCTTGTCTTAAAAACTTTAGTTTATTAATTTAATAAATTTTTTATTTATTTTAAATTATTACGTAACGTTAGGTATACAAACAAATATGTTCACAAAATAGCTTATTTTATATTACCACGAAACGTAATGGACTACTTGCTATAATACGGCTCAAGCTAGCCTAGCAACTAGGGAACATCTATTAATTCCCTAACATATAACATCATTTGTGAAACTTACTAATGATTTCTACATAATGTCAAAATGTTACAGAAATAAAAATGAAATATATTTTTGGATAGCTAGAAATTTGTTACGGTAATGTTTAGCAACTCTTAGCAAAGTTACCAATTTGTACATCCGACATTGTTCTCGAAGTATTCGGATGCCATTCCTTACGAGATGCTTGGCGGTACGAGAATAAAATCTGTGGAAAACTGAGAAAGAAAAAGATTTGAATTAGGTCCGCAATGTGCTGTACTTAGAAGACTCAATGGATCAAATCTCACAAACGTCCGGTGCACCGGTGTCCCACAAATCATCATGCAGCCCCGGACTTGAAGGAGAATGGAGGACGACCCTGGCTCATCATGGCAACTGGCGAGGGGTCATGATCTTCAGTGATTCTCATTACCAACTGAGCGATAGGTATAGTTACCAAACTTTCGGTGAACTTTATTTTATTTCTTTTTAATTATTCTTTACTGATATTTACTACTCGGCTTCGTGAATTTTATTGAACAAATGAATAATACGGTTCGAACAATGTGATGTCTGGTCTTATGTTTTTGATAGTTAAAAGGATATTTCATAGTTTCATAGCTCGTGCTAACAATTACATACCGATTTGAAAAATGTTGCGTTGACTTAGGAACTTCATACAAAAAAGGTAATGTAAATTTCACGATGCTCACCGGAAATTTTGGAATTATTTAATTTGATATTATTATTATTGAATAGCCAGGACTGGAAGCCTCCAGCGAGGGAAGGTCTCCCATTGGCTCCGGACGGAGAAGGGGTAATCCAATTTGGGCCAATCATTTTTATTTAGCGCCCCCTCACCCCTCCCGGCCATACGACCTCCTTCACGTTAGCCTCCCTACTTCCCCTCCCGCTTCCTACCCGCGGCGCTGGGAAATACTTGCAGTAAATCATCCCTTACGTCGGGGTAGGGAAATGATAATAACCTTCATGCTGTTGTTATAATGTTGAAACCAATGTATTAATCACTCTGTGACGGCTTCCGTTGCGTAATGATACTAATGATCTATGTATTTGACTGGGAGTTGGAATGTTTCGGGTTCGATTCCCGACTCCCTTTCTGAAGCGGATAAAAAATGTCGTTTTCATATTCTAGTACTGGCAATACTGACTGTGCCCTTTTTTTGTTGGATCCCAGCTACTCACTCAGGCGGTGCCATATTTATATTTTGTTGGATCCCAGCTACTCGCTCAGGCGGTGCCATATTAATGTTTTGTTGGATCCCAGATACTCGCTCAGGCGGTGCCATATTTATATTTTGTTGTATCCCAGCTACTCGTTAAGGCGGTGCCATATTTATATTTTGTTGTATCCCAGCTACTCGTTGAGGCGGTGCCATATTTATATTTTGTTGTATCCCAGCTACTCGTTCAGGCGGTGCCATATTTATATTTTGTTGTATCCCAGCTACTCGTTCAGGCGGTGCCATATTTATATTTTGTTGGATCCCAGCTGCTCGCTCAAGCGGTGCCATATTTATATTTTGTTGGATCCCAGCTGCTCGCTCAGGCGGTGCCATATTTATATTTTGTTGTATCCCAGCTGCTCGCTCAGGCGGTGCCATATTTATATTTTGTTGTATCCCAGCTACTCGTTCAGGCGGTGCCATATTTATATTTTGTTGTATCCCAGCTACTCGTTCAGGCGGTGCCATATTTATATTTTGTTGGATCCCAGCTGCTCGCTCAGGCGGTGCCATATTTATATTTTGTTGGATCCCAGCTGCTCGCTCAGGCGGTGCCATATTTATATTTTGTTGGATCCCAGCTACTCGCTCAGGCGGTGCCATATTAATGTTTTGTTGGATCCCACATACTCGTTCAGGCGGTGCTATATTTATATTTTGTTGTATCCCAGCTACTCGTTCAGGCGGTGCCATATTTATATTTTGTTGTATCCCAGCTACTCGTTGAGGCGGTGCCATATTTATATTTTGTTGTATCCCAGCTACTCGTTCAGGCGGTGCCATATTTATATTTTGTTGTATCCCAGCTACTCGTTCAGGCGGTGCCATATTTATATTTTGTTGGATCCCAGCTGCTCGCTCAGGCGGTGCCATATTTATATTTTGTTGGATCCCAGCTGCTCGCTCAGGCGGTGCCATATTTATATTTTGTTGGATCCCAGCTACTCGCTCAGGCGGTGCCATATTAATGTTTTGTTGGATCCCACATACTCGTTCAGGCGGTGCTATATTTATATTTTGTTGTATCCCAGCTACTCGTTCAGGCGGTGCCATATTTATATTTTGTTGTATCCCAGCTACTCGTTGAGGCGGTGCCATATTTATATTTTGTTGTATCCCAGCTACTCGTTCAGGCGGTGCCATATTTATATTTTGTTGTATCCCAGCTACTCGTTCAGGCGGTGCCATATTTATATTTTGTTGGATCCCAGCTGCTCACTCAGGCGGTGCCATATTTATATTTTGAAAGTAAATTAATAATATGTTGTATTTTTTATGCAGTGTTGATTTGTCATGTTAAGTTAAATATTTATTTTGCAACCTAATGTTCTTTCAAATGAATGCAAAAATAACTTCTAGTGTTTTGAAAAAAAAAATACCCTTTAATAATAAAAATAATAATAAAAAAAAAAATTAAAAAAATATATAAATATAATAAAAAAAAATAAAAAAAATAATAATAAATATAATAAATATAATAAATAATAAAAAAATAATATAATATAAATAAATAAAAATAAAATAAAAATAAAATAAAAATAAAATAAAAATAAAATAAAAATATAATAAAAAAATAAAAATAAGTCTCAATTTTTTTATTTTTTTTTTCACTTCGGCATTCATACCACCAAGAAGATCAATTGGAACTGATCGTCAAACTGAGCGATCCAACATTTCTGTATTGTGGAGTAAATTATAATTCGATTGTTGAGCTGCTCGGTGGAATCGGAGGTGGGTTGGAATAGGTGTTATTGTTCACACGCTGAGCCGATATCGGCCAGATCCCGGCTCTTTACCTTGGGGAAACCCTCGCCCGTCGAACATCATTCAATTATCAACTAGGTAATCAACAGGGGATTGTTGTAAAAAGAAAACGCAGAACTTTTTTGATGTGTTTATTCGTATAATTACATTCATCGCTACATAATGTTTTTATTTATTAAATCTACCCAACAATCGTAACTATTACTTAAATTCACAATAACAACTTTAAACATTTTTTAATGGATAATATTTACAAAATGAAGAACACTTCAGTTATAATAATACTAATTAATATTCTACTTCTACATATTAGTTGTAATTATTTCGCTGGGTATTATCTTAGCTACCATACTCTGGCGATATAGATTACTTATGTACAAACCTACTGCACATTATTGCGTTTTTAACATTATGATGAGTGAATTTAATTACTTCTATTGAGCCTAAAACTGAGCACTTTGGTTCAAGGCAGATGTATACCATATAGATTCAGATTAGTCAGGAATGGTTGCGCTAACTAAGAGACTTACATTCCCCTCTTCCATACACACCTCTTCTCCGATAACTCTCGAGTTAACATAGTATGTAGACCACATATGTTGATTGTTTCTTCCTGTAAAATATACGTGATGGAATTCACCAGCATTAAAATACTGCGATATATTCTTTAAAAAAAGAACATTTAAAAGGTTTTAATTTACGGGATTTGATGATATAAATTTAAACAATATTTTTTCCTTCGTTCTATATCACATACCGAAGGATATACGTGAACTTAGCCAAATTCGTCCCATTTTCCATGACTGGTGTCGAGGGTAACGCTGCGTGTTTAAATGAAATGTCTGCTACTGTTGTTCAACTTTTGCGCATCGTAAAATTTTGACCGGATTTTGCGTTTTTGGTAGAAATTACAGCGAAAAAATCCAGAGTTACAAAAATACACTCTGGTTTGTATCTGTTCCAAACGGTTTATAGACTATATTTACAAAACTGTTTTTAGAAGTAAAATATGTAATGTGTGTAACATTAGGAGGATTTCTGAAAATTGTATTACGATAACAGTGATTTTGGTTTATGTTTTATTTAGTTTGCAATGTACGGAAAAGCTATCTTTTAGGGTGGTATTTTTTTTTCTTCAGTTTTATCCACAAAAATAAAATTCTAATCTTTTCATATTCGTCAAAAGCATTTACTTTGTGGCTTGTCATAATTATAATTATAATATAAACGCATACATTTGTTTTGTACCGCTTCCATTTAATATAATAATTGACCGGTTTCGTAAGTACCCTTCCTTCGTCAGATATTAACCGGTCAATCGAAATCGGTCAATTATTATATTGAATTGAATTAGTTCAAACATATGCGTTTACGTTATAATTTATTTTCATATGTAAAAGTACCAAAGGAAATCTTTGTGTTCTCAAAAATCGCGAAAATTTCGAAAATGATCACGGAATACTGTTGTTTCTTAATACTTACTTTGTATATCAGGGTGTTTGTATATCAGGGTGTTTGTATATCGGGGTGTTTGTATATTAGGTTGTTTTTTATATCAGGGTGTTTGAGTTACCATATACCCGCTTGTGTATGATCAAAGTAAATCTTGTTTGACGGAGAGACTAATTCAAGTAAAGTGAAATGAACAAATATGACCTTTGTTAGCAAACTCCAGCAGGTTTTCCTTATAGTGTAGGAGGGATACCATAACATTGTTGTGCAAAAGGGGAATTGGAATCCTTGGATAATTTGCAGTTAAAATGAACCAATGTTGGAGGCCTCGTCAAAGAGATGGCTGACATGGCAGCAGAGCCGGAAAGCTATACATACAGCAGACACCATCATACTCTTTATTGATGGTGAGTTTTCATAATAGTAGTTCCAAAATGAAATGAAACGAATGAAAAATAATAGTCGCGGATCTTCTAATCTGTTTTTCCTTGTACGCAGTGGGTACAGGACGAGTGGCAAGCTTGCACACCTGCATCAAGTAAGTGTTTCACGGTTTAAGTCAAGGTGCAACTGGATTGTCGAGTTTTCTGTTTACTTTTAGTCAGGAGAAGTACATGGCTCGTCTTAGCACTAATCTCCCTTTCAGGTTGTTCAACCAAGCTAATCCGTGTTTGAGCATTCTTTTTACCATTTTCCTCGAGAAGTCCGGTGTTCACCTTGGTACTGAAGCTGGTAAATCAAGGTCCAATAGGCTGGTCGTGTGTTATTACTATAAGTCAGAAGACATACGGGCGCTCGTTTTAACACTTGGAGGTTATCCAATAAGGCTAGTCTAGAATTTATAGCCTGTCATAGTTCAAGGCAAGGTGCGGAGGGTTTTGAGTCTTCTTCTTTCTATTAGTCCATCGGGAAAAGAATATGGACTCCTTAACACTACTCTTTCTTGGAGGCTGTCCAAGAAGCTAAGTTAAGTCAAATAGTTCAAGACAAGGAGCAGCAGGCGGGAGTACGGGGCTCTTGGCGCTACTCTCCCTTACCGCCTGTCCAAGAATGCTATCTAACGGCTAGTCGTCCTTGCAGGGCGCCGCCGGCGAGGCGGGCGAGTGAGGGGCGAGCGGAGGCTGCGCAGGCTCGGGCGAATGCGGGCGGTGCAGCGCGTGGTGAAGCGCCAGGGGCGGCAGCAGTGGGAGGCCGTGCAGACCTTGTAGGCCGCGCAGACCATGCAGCAGAGCTGCAGAGTGCTCGCGAGCGCGCCTCCGGAGTTCGGCCACGCTGCTCGAGCGCTGGTCGGGTCCTGGAGGGGACGGCAGCAGCGAGAGCGGCTTGATGGGACAGCACGAGCACAGACCCGGGAAACCTGTAATGAATAAGACTTATAATATGTTCGCAAACAGGTGGATACTAAATTATGTTTATGTGAATACAGTACAAACGTCTCAACTGTCCGGAGCCAGTAGGTGTATGCCTATTATAAACCAAAGCAATAACTATGTACCTACCATGTCAAATTTTAAAAGAATTATGTTAATGTGAATACAGTACAAACGTCTCAACTGTCCGGAGCCAGTAGGTGTATGCCTATTATAAACCAAATCAATAACTATGTACCTACCATGTCAAATTTTAAAAGAATTATGTTAAAGTGAATACAGTACAAACGTCTCAACTGTCCGGAGCCAGTAGGTGCATGGCTATTATAAACCAAAGCAATAACTATGTACCTACCATGTCAAATTTTAAAAGAATTATGTTAATGTGAATACAGTACAAACGTCTCAACTGTCCGGAGCCAGTAGGTGCATGGCTATTATAAACCAAAGCAATAACTATGTACCTACCATGTCAAATTTTAAAAGAATTATGTTAACGTGAATACAGTACAAACGTCTCAACTGTCCGGAGCCAGTAGGTGTATGCCTATTATAAACCAAATCAATAACTATGTACCTACCATGTCAAATTTTAAAAAAATTATGCTAATGTGAATACAGTACAAACGTCTCAACTGTCCGGAGCCAGTAGGTGTATGCCTATTATAAACCAAAGCAATAACTATGTACCCACCTTGTCAAATTTTAAAAGAATTATGTTAATATGTATACAGTACAAACGTCTCAACTGTCCGGAGCCAGTAGATGTATGCCTATTATAAACCAATGCAATAACTATGTACCTACCATGTCAAATTTTAAAAGAATTATGTTAATGTGAATACAGTACAAACGTCTCGACTGTCCGGAGCCAGTAGGTGCATGGCTATTATAAACCAAAGCAATAACTATGTACCTACCATGTCAAATTTTAAAAGAATTATGTTAATGTGAATACAGTACAAACGTCTCAACTGTCCGGAGCCAGTAGGTGTATGCCTATTATAAACCAAATCAATAACTATGTACCTACCATGTCAAATTTTAAAAGAATTATGCTAATGTGAATACAGTACAAACGTCTCAACTGTCCGGAGCCATTAGGTGTATGCCTATTATAAACCAAAGCAATAACTATGTACCCACCTTGTCAAATTTTAAAAGAATTATGTTAATATGTATACAGTACAAACGTCTCAACTGTCCGGAGCCAGTAGATGTATGCCTATTATAAACCAATGCAATAACTATGTACCTACCATGTCAAATTTTAAAAGAATTATGTTAATGTGAATACAGTACAAACGTCTCAACTGTCCGGAGCCAGTAATTATGCCTAATTATAAACCAAAGCAATAACTATGTACCTACCATGTCAAATTTTAAAAGAATTATGTTAATGTGAATACAGTACAAACGTCTCAACTGTCCGGAGCCAGTAGGTGTATGCCTATTATAAACCAAATCAATAACTATGTACCTACCATGTCAAATTTTAAAAGAATTATGCTAATGTGAATACAGTACAAACGTCTCAACTGTCCGGAGCCATTAGGTGTATGCCTATTATAAACCAAAGCAATAACTATGTACCTACCATGTCAAATTTTAAAAGAATTATGTTAATGTGAATACAGTACAAACGTCTCAACTGTCAGGAGCCAGTAGGTGTATGCCTATTATATGCCCAAAAAGAATTATGTTAATGTGAATACAGTACAAACTTCTCAACTGTCAGGAGCCAGTAGGTGTATGCCTATTATAAACCAAAGCGATAACTATGTACCTACCATGTCAAATTTTAAAAGAATTATGTTAATGTGAATACAGTACAAATTTCTCAATTGTCCGGAGCCAGTATGTATTGCCTATTATATGCCTATTATAAACTAAAGCAATAACTATGTACCTAACCATGTCAAATTTTGAAATAACTTAATGCAAAAAATTTAGATGCCATCAAATCAAAATGCGTAATTTATAATCTCTTTTTATAATTAAATATGAAATGTGTTCGGGTAAACCTTTGTATTTTGGGAAATGTTAAGCATTTAAGAAATCAAATATAGAACGTTAATAAAATGTGAAGCAGGTGAAAAGTTTTCCATTCCAAAATCAAAACAATAACTGCTGTCGATTTTTATCAACCTGAAATTTTAATGAGCAAGTAAAAACTTCTAATTTTAGGCGTCTGATTCAAAATATTGAAGACAGATAAGTTTATCGCGACATCCTTTCGTACTTTGTAAAACAGTTAAGTACATAGCACCCGCAAATACGAACGAAGGTTTTAAAAATGAAATATAAAAACTCACTTCCGTTACTTCTATTTTTTTTAAATAACGTCGTGTACCCCTATAAAAATTAACTTATAAAAACTTTTTCATTTTACGCATAGAGAAAGCAAAAAAAATCTTGCCCCTAGGTAAAACCAATAAATTAATGCTGTTTATTTTTATTTAGCCAATTGGACCGCATGATAAGGCTCATTGGCCGCACGAAATATGCTCGCGGGCCGTGGGTGGCGGGTTGTGCACCACTGGCTTAGATCACAAATATTGTATACCCATAAACCATCATTTTGAATTTATTAAGGGGTTATGTAAAATAACACTATTTATGTTTATACAAAAACAATAATATCGTCGATACGAAAGTCTCTTATGTAAAGTTACCAATTTGAACATTCTACGTGGCTCGTTGGGACAGTAGATTTGATTTCAATGTCTTGGATTAGTACGATTAACAGATATAAGCTTTAACTTTTTAGAACACAAACATATGGGTTATAATTGGTACTCTACAGACATAAGACGCATAAACTTATTTTCGCCTATAACGGAGCTTTCGACATATGAATATACGAGTATATAATTTTTTATACCTACTATGGAACCCACACTATTGGGGAATGATGTGTAGCGTATACATAAATATATATTAAAAATAAAAATTTCAATCCACTTCTCCTAACACTTCACTCTCCGTTCATCCACTCTTCTTGTCCAAGTTATCGTACCCTTCAGCATCGTTTCATTACGGCTCTTACATTGCTTTTGAAAGTTACTCCTTATCCATAATACGGTCGTGCATGGTTTTACCACACGTTTTCCTGCCACTGAGAGCTTCGTTGTAACGCCTCTTTCTATTGCGTCGTTTGTAAGGAAGATGGAGAGGCTACAGCGGAGCTATCAGCGGTATACCCGATAATACGGTGGTGCACTCACCCTTGAGCGGGGGGAACAGTGGCTGGCTGAAGTGCGGCAGGCCGGACAGGTGCGGGGGGAAGAAGAGCGGTGGCGCAGGCCGGGCCCCGTCCAGGGGGCGGAATCCTCCGCTGGAATAAAAACCACTATTTTAGTAATAAATTATCCTATAAGAAACTTCACCTCATCAAAATCAGCTTAAGAATGCATTTAATCATAAAATTAATAATAAGTATTTTGTTTAAATAGTAAATGTATTTATGTGGAGTAAACAAAGTACTTCTTATTAATTTTATTAATAATGACCCCACATAATTATTTACATCTATTGATGTGTTTATTTATTTATCAATAGACATAAGATGTTAATAATTGAAAAAAAATATTTATATTTTCAAATGAAGCGGTAACTTGGTGATGTGACATTATAATTAAAAAAAAAAACAATAACATTGTTTACATCACTTTTATTTATACTTTTGCCGACCGGGTTTCGCTACTACCGTAGCTTCTTCAGGGCAGTATACAACTAAACTATAAACTAAGATACACATGTGTTATAGATTGATAAAAACAGGCGAGTGACGGGCTAAGGGTGGGAGATCAGCAGGTACCCGACCGAGAAGGGTGTGTACTTTATTTATATGGAATAATTTAAGAATTGGACTTTTATTTAAATTTATTTGATTTCTAATGAGTCTACTATTTGTGTTTTCCTTATTTCTAACGCTTCTGAGTTATCTAGTCGAATGCCTATTCCATTTTTATGCAGTAAACTAGTGCCTGAATTTATATATAGTGTGTGGTCTGTTTCTAAGAGGTGGTTGGCAAATTCCGAGAACCCATTATTATTGAGACATCTTAAGTGTTCTTTTACCCGGATATTAACATTACGCCACGTTTTGCCTGCGTAAAATGCAGGGCAATCGTTGCATTGAAGTGAATAAATGCCCGAGTGGCCTAAACTGTCTTCTTTATCTTTACCATTAATTAAAAATTTACCTATACTATTGTCTGTGTAAAATGCTGGACAGGTGCGGAGCGCTGACTAACCTCCTTCTTCCTACTAATAAACTCCTTTCATAAGCAAATCAAATTCACAATGGAAATAGGAATCAACTCCACTTTAAATTTTTTAGACCCACTTATACAGACATAACCATTCATAACACCTCTAATCATCCCACCTCCCACAAACATTCCGCTTTCCACTCGATGATCCACCGGTTGGTTATGGTCCCGTTATCAAATGCTAACTTTTCACTAGAATTATCTATAATTAAACAAATCGCAATAAATAACGGTTATCATGAAAACTTATTCAATAACATCCTAAAGAAAAAAAAACAAAAAAAAAAATATATAATAAATAATAATAATCAACCGTACCGCTGGCGTAGAATCTTGTATATCAATAACTCATTAAAAACCTTCCGTCAGGACAATAGTTTAAATTTTAATAATATAAAAGACAGTTTACGCCACCGGGCATTGCAACATTGCCCTTTTGCAAAACGTGGCGTAATGTTTAATAGTCGGGTAAAAGAACACCTAATGTGTCTCAATAATAATGGGTTCTCGGAATTTGCCAACCACCTCTTAGAAACAGACCACATTCAATAAAATACAGGCACTAGCTACTGCATAAATGGAATAGGCATTCGACTAGATAACTTTAAGAAGCGTTAAATAAAGAGCCAACAACAGAAATAGAAGACTCAATAATAATCAAATTTCTTTGTTGTTGTTTTTTTTAATTTTATTATTTTAGTTATTTGTACATTTAAGTTTACAAATAACTAATTATAACTCTTATAATATTACATATAGATAATTATAATTTAAAAACTAAGATTTTCTCGTTTAACTTAATGTGTTTTTTTACAATCTATTTTAATTTATTAATTGTTTCACTTTTGATTGGGTCCAGAGCATTATAGCATTTCACCCTTTATAAAATATAATTTTGCGTATGGGCTTTGTTCTTTTCGGTAGCTAATATCCTTACACGTTCTTGTATTATGTCTGTGAATGTCCATGTTGTAAATAATTTTTTTTGGAGAAATGTATTGGTAACAAGTTGTTTCTGAGTTTATGTATAAAATCAATACGTTCAATGTCAGCATTTGTTTTAATGTTAGCCAATTTAATCACTCTAACTTTTAGCTACTTTTGAATATCTATTTCGCTTTAATATTATTCTCATTGCTCTATTTTGGAGAATTTGTAATTGGTTCATGTTCTCTGTCGTTACACAAGTAAAGTATCCTTGAGCAGTAGTTAAAATGTGGAGCAATAAAAGAGATACCTATATAAATTGTAAGTGTCATCTTTCTGGACATTTTTGGACGTATTATTCCCAAAAAGAAATCTTCTTCCCAATTTTCTTTTTGATATATTCAACATGTTTTTAAAATTAAGTTTTTGTATCTAATATAACTCCTAAGTATTTCATATCATTTTTTTCAATAATTTCACTATCAATGTTTTTGCCTTCGCTGCATCTTCTTATGTCCTATTATCATATATTTTTTCTTTTTGTATTCAATCTTAGTTTGTTTATTTTTAATATATTGATACATTTTCTAGTTCATTATTCAAATATTGATTAATTCCTCATAATTATCTTCAATTATGTATATGAGTGTATCATCAGCAAATAATCAAACTTTGCACTTTGAAAATATTTTACAATGTCATTAATATAAATAATGAACATTAAAGGTCCGAGGACTGATCCTGCGGTACTCTAAATTATTCTCCATTGGTTTTGAGAATTTATTGTTTACTTTTGTTTATTGGTTTCGTTCTTTCATATATTCTACTATTCATTTTATAGTTACATCTGAGAAACCAATTTCTTTAAGCTTTCTTATCAGTATTTCTCTATCTATAGTTTCAAATGCCCTTTGAAAATCAAAAATATTGCTAAGATAAAATTATTATTTATTCCTTCCTTCCATTCTTCAACCACTATGTTTAATGCTGTTTTACAAGAGTTGGATCTGAAACCAGATTGTTCTTGGTATAAAATACTGTGTTTATCTAAGTAATGCAAAATTTGCTCTTTATCACTTCAAGTATTTGTTCATATTTTGGTAATGTGTTGATGGGGCAGAAATTCCTCACATTTTCAAGTATTTTAACTTTTGAATAGGTATAATAGTAGATAATTTCCATGACTGTGAAAATTTTCTTCAATTGTCTCATTAATAATACCAAATAGTGTGGTCCAATTACTGGAAGAGCATCTCTTATTTTACTTATAGTTAATCCATCTGAACTGTTCTTTGATTTAATTTGGTTTAAGATTTTTAACAAATATTCTGCATTTATTTTTTGAGGACCAATAATTCTTCTTTGACGGAAGTTTCATTTTGTGGGATTACTAGTAATGTTGAGTTGGGTATCAGTTAGTTAATTTGAGTGATGCTTTCAATAAAATATTTATTAAAGTTATTAACTATATTATCTTCATTAATATCTATTAGGAAGTTTACCGTTTTATATCATTTATGTTTTCGCCATGTACTAATTATTTTATGCTTTTCCAAATTTTTTGGGTCCCCTTCATCTGAGTTCATTTTATTTTTTATGTACTCATTGTGTGTAATTTTATGTTTTAGTATTTGTTTCTTGCAATTAGCCCAATTTAGTAAGGTGCTCTTTTTAAAATATGTCTCTTTCAGTGCTGCATTGTCCTTAGTTCTTTATTATTGTATTACGGTCTGTTCTGGAACTATTTCATCGATAGATTTTTTATTAATATCATCTGCTCAGCTTTTTGTTATATTCCATTTGATTTATTTCGTTCCAATTTGTAGTCTGCAAGAAAAATTTTTTTTGTTGTATTTTTGTAATTTTGAATGATTATTTGTTTCTTTATTGCGGTTATCTTTTTCTTTCATTTGTTAATTTGTATAATATTGTGGTCAATAATTTTGGATTATCTAATAGATTCACATTCAAATTGAATTTATTTGAGATATTTGAGGTCAATCAATGTTTTGGTATCAGTAATTCGTGTAAAAATCCGTAACTAATTGTTTCATCCCTGCAGCTTGAATTATAGATTTCAGTCTTTTGTGTATATATCTGCTTTGCTTTAACATTTATATTGAAATATCCAACTATAATGTTATATTTATCTGTGAAATTTTCCGTGCACCATCTTTGAAAAATTTAAAAAGTCGCACTTGGTTTGGCGATCTGTAAATAATGTATATACACCTTTCTTGATTCCTGATTTAATGGTAATGGCTAGATCAAATAATTTTGTCGATCTGGTGATTCGATATTACTTCATATGGAATACTATTATTGTAGAATCAGTATGTCTACTATGAATCGCAACGGATGGTATTGTAATTTTCAAATTTAATTTCACTACTTTGGATATCTTCAGTCACATTTTTTTATATGAATACCGCACAAGAGTCCCAAACTCCCCAACCGTCTGGAGCCAGCGAGACTATGGCATTCCCAATTGGGGAATGTTGTGAGGCTGAAGGTATTGGGAGGAGGGGGAAGGAAGGAAGGTGGGGAAAGGGGAATACCTGGCTATTCAGATCTGGTCACCAAACACGGCTAAAAGCCATTTCAAGCAACGTTTCAATTCTGAATGGTGGTCTTTCACCAGGGCGATACTGAGGTATCTTCCACTCTGGAACGTGCGCAAATATGCTATATATTATTTTTAAATGAATTAATTGTGAAACAACACAAATTAAAAATAAAAAGGCGCACGCCCGGATTTGAACCCGCAACCTTCAGTTCGTAGTCGAGCCTTACCCTCGACCATGGAGGCTGTCAGGTTTCACTCAACGTAATCATAAAGGTTTCTTATCTTCTAAAAATATTTGTATCTCTTCATAATGCTTGCAATGATGCTCTGTAGATTTATATTTAAAAATAAACTCATTTTGAGTTTTCATTTTCATTTCTATGTCCTCAAAAGTGTAAAGTACACACCTTTCCCGGTCAGGTACCTGCTGATCTCCCACCCTTGGCCCGTCACTCGCCTGTTTTTATCAATCTATAACACATGGGTATCTTAGTTCATAGTTCAGTTGTATACTGCACTGAAGAAGCTACGGTGGTAGCGAAACCCGGTCGGCAAAAGTATAAATAAAAGTGATGTAAAGAAAGTTATTGTTTTATGTTTTAGCTGTAGCTGAATTTTATATTTATTTGCGATTCATAACTTAGATCTTTGATTGACTCTTAGAATTCCTAACAGCTTAAACAAAGCAGTCGCAAATTATACTATAACTTTATTTTATTTTATGAGGAAACAGTACTGTATTGTATATATTTATTTAATTTTTTTAAAGTTTATTCTAGTTTTTTTTGTTTCTCCTATAAAGTTGCAAAAACGGACTTAGGTAATTGACTAAGCGATATATTATTTAAATTGAAAATTCTGTTAACTGTATTTTGTACTGTCGGATAGGCGAACCTGCAACACAAGATTCGAAGTATAATGTGTAGTCCATTAAATCACGAACAACCATCAATTCCGATACAGTAGTCAAAGCACCGTGTAAGTAATATTATAATAAACTACAGTATTTCTTCAGCGAGCAAATAAATGTTATGTAATGTTTTCTCAAAACTGTTTTTTTCAAATGATTTTTTATTGATGTTTTATTCGCTTTTATTATTTACACTGTAAACAAAAAAGATCCCTATAAACATTGTAAAACATGAGCTTAGAGGTTTAAGAATACTTGTTTATCCATAATATAATATTTTCGTTGGCCATTAAATGTTTAGGAAAGCATTTCAACTCTAGGTAGTTGTTGTTTACCAGTAATACAGAGAGTATCTCCAACTTTAGTCGTGGGTGAGATTACCGGGTAGAATACAACTCTAGGTAGTTGTTGTTTACCAGTAATACAGAGAGTATCTCCAACTTTAGTCGTGGGTGAGATTACCGGGTAGAATACAACTCTAGGTAGTTGTTGTTTACCAGTAATACAGAGAGTATCTCCAACTTTAGAAGTGGGTGAGATTACCGGGTAGAATACAACTCTAGGTAGTTGTTGTTTACCAGTAATACAGAGAGTATCTCCAACTTTAGATGTGGGTGAGATTACCGGGTAGAATACAACTCTAGGTAGTTGTTGTTTACTAGTAATACAGAGAGTATCTCCAACTTTAGTCGTGGGTGAGATTACCGGGTAGAATACAACTCTAGGTAGTTGTTGTTTACCAGTAATACAGAGAGTATCTCCAACTTTAGATGTGGGTGAGATTACCGGGTAGAATACAACTCTAGGTAGTTGTTGTTTACCAGTAATACAGAGAGTATCTCCAACTTTAGTCGTGGGTGAGATTACCGGGTAGAATACAACTCTAGGTAGTTGTTGTTTACCAGTAATACAGAGAGTATCTCCAACTTTAGATGTGGGTGAGATTACCGGGTAGAATACAACTCTAGGTAGTTGTTGTTTACCAGTAATACAGAGAGTATCTCCAACTTTAGTCGTGGGTGAGATTACCGGGTAGAATACAACTCTAGGTAGTTGTTGTTTACCAGTAATACAGAGAGTATCTCCAACTTTAGACGTGGGTGAGATTACCGGGTAGAATACAACTCTAGGTAGTTGTTGTTTACCAGTAATACAGAGAGTATCTCCCAACTTTTAGTCGTGGGTGATTACTGCAGAATACAACTCTAGGTAGTTGTTGTTTACCAGTAATACAGAGAGTATCTCCAACTTTAGATGTGGGTGATTACTGCAGAATACAACTCTAGGTAGTTGTTGTTTACCAATACAGAGAGTATCTCCAACTTTAGTCGTGGGTGAGATTACCGGAGAATACAACTCTAGGTAGTTGTTGTTTACCAGTAATACAGAGAGTATCTCCAACTTTTGATGTGGGTGAGACACGTTACAACTCTAGGTAGTTGTTGTTTACCAGTAATACAGAGAGTATCTCCAACTTTAGTCGTGGGTGAGATTACGGGTAGAATACAACTTAGGTAGTTGTTGTTTACCAGTAATACAGAGAGTATCTCCAACTTTAGTCGTGGGTGAGATTACCGGGTAGAATACAACTCTAGGTAGTTGTTGTTTACCAGTAATACAGAGAGTATCTCCAACTTTAGATGTGGGTGAGATTACCGGGTAGAATACAACTCTAGGTAGTTGTTGTTTACCAGTAATACAGAGAGTATCTCCAACTTTAGTCGTGGGTGAGATTACCGGGTAGAATACAACTCTAGGTAGTTGTTGTTTACCAGTAATACAGAGAGTATCTCCAACTTTAGATGTGGGTGAGATTACCGGGTAGAATACAACTCTAGGTAGTTGTTGTTTACCAGTAATACAGAGAGTATCTCCAACTTTAGTCGTGGGTGAGATTACCGGGTAGAATACAACTCTAGGTAGTTGTTGTTTACCAGTAATACAGAGAGTATCTCCAACTTTAGACGTGGGTGAGATTACCGGGTAGAATACAACTCTAGGTAGTTGTTGTTTACCAGTAATACAGAGAGTATCTCCAACTTTAGACGTGGGTGAGATTACCGGGTAGAATACAACTCTAGGTAGTTGTTGTTTACCAGTAATACAGAGAGTATCTCCAACTTTAGACATGGATGAGATTACCGGGTAGAATACAATAATCGACAGTAAAAAGACTTTTATTTTTATTTTATGTGAATACCTGTAGAGACTTTTTATTATTTAAATAAATAATTCAAACTTCTTGCAGTTAATCGGCCAAGACGCACACGAGAGTTTGCGATTTAATTTTTCAAATACACGTCCCAACTGTCTTGAGACAGTGGGACTGTGGCATCCCAATTGGGAAGTTGTGAGACTGAAGGAAGTGGGGAGGGGAAGGAAATAGGGAAACGCAAGGCGGGGAAGTACCTGGATATTCAGATCTGGTCACCAAACACGGGTAAAGCCATTTCAAGCAACGTTTCGATTCTGATTGGTGGTCTTCCACCAGGGCGATACTGAGATTATTTACCACTCTGACTGATAAATTAATAGGGATTGTTATTAATCGGTGAATTTCGCCTTATTTTTGGTGAAATTCATGTTATTTTTCAGCAAAAGCGGTGGTAATTTGCAACAATAGTGACAAATGGATGTATATATTTTTATTTAAACCATAATTTAAAAAAATACACGACGCGGCCTTTTCGCCATGGAGTTGGCTGCATTTCATTTTATGATTTTTCAAGTTTATCAAAACCACTGATAATTAAATATTTAGAACGTATATTATTACTTTTTTTTAAAATGCCTGAATATTGCGTGATAAATACGAAAAATCGTGTAATTTATCCGATAATTGCGAATTTCGCGCTATTCGTGTAAAAATGATAAAATTTCCCGAAAAAATTCTTGCTATCGCAGACGCGAAATTTTCAGGTCTCTACAAATTAATAGAACTAAGAAACTGCTAGGTTTTTGATAAGGTGCTTCTGTCCCGCCCTGTATAGCTAGCAACCCGTGTAAGGCAGGTCGCGCACAATGGCAGCCAGGAAGGGGGAGGGGATGAGGTGGGGTGGTATCGGGAGGGACCTCCTTTGAGAGCACTAAGTGAATAGAGAAAACAAATTGGACCGCTCAGCTCTCGGATCGAAATGAAATATTCACTTAACGGCGCTTTAATTATTAAATGAGGGAATTCGGTAAATTTTCATTAGGATGACAAGAAACACCCCGCTCCCCGTCTAATTCCTCCGCCATCTGCTATCCCAATACATTATGCAGCAACAATTAGTTTTAATAATCCGCTAAGATACGACAGATTAAATATGACAACAGCAAATTCGGTAACGGAGTAAAAGCACGCCTTGAGAGCGGGACGGTCGGGATCGCTACCAGGTACATCTCCACCCCTTCATTGGTTATAAACCTGTTCAATACACTTGCCTGTGCCATCCCCTACTCCTTTCTAGCACTGAGGGTCGGTATTCCAACTGCTTTTTAAACTTGTCAGGAAACCTACCATCAACTTGAAGAACGTAAATGTCTCTCAAGCCGAGCTTAAAGAGCAATGACCGGTCAGTGGCTGAGTTGGCATCGCGTTTGGGTCTCACCCAGGCGTCATGAGTTCAATTCCTTGGCTGGCTAAGTCCTCCATTACAACACAAGCAACATCTGCCGCTTACTGTGATGGTAGTAGGAGATTTTAAAATGTTATCAGTTTATTCGTAACCAAGGAATATTTGTCTTTCTTTGTTAAAAAAATAAAATTGAAATACCTACCCTGAGTAATATAATGTGATATGGTGATGTATCTGCTCATACAATGATTTTTCGAAGGCCTTTGATACTGTAAATCATGACATCTTATTAAATAAACTGTCAAGGATAGGTTTTTCTTTTCGGTTTCTAATATTATTTGCCAGCTATTTTACTGGAAGAAAACAATTTGTATCGCATGGAACATTTTTGTCTAAATTATTTCCTCTACTCTCTGGAGTTCCTCAGGGCTCTAATTTAGGCCCCCTCCTCCTTTCTATTTTTATTAACGATACCGCAGAGAGTATTCTGCATTCCAGGTTTCTTCTTTTCGCTGATGACCTAAAACTGTTCTTAGAAATATTAACTTTAGAAGACTGAAATCGACTCCAATTGGATATTGATAGAATTATTGATTGGAGTAAGAGAAATCAGATTGAGTTCAATATTTCTAAATGTTTCATTCTTTCTTTCACAAGGGCGTGTTATACTTGGTTTTACCGGTATAATATGAATGCACGATGTTTAAAAAGTGTCTCCACTATGAAAGATCTTGGTATCGTGTTTGATAGTAGGCTGACATTTCATGCTCATATTGATGTCACCTGTGGTACTTCATTAAAAATGCTGGATTTCGTCCTACGTACTTCAAGGAATTTTAAAGACACTCGGGTTCTCATAATTTTATATAACTCGCTAGTAAGGAGTAGGCTTGAGAGTGCGTCGGTGGTTTAGAGCCCACATCAGGTGAAGTATTCCCTCATGTTGGAGAGAGTTCAGAAGAAATTTTTAAGATTTCTTTATTTGAGGGAGTGTGGCTACTTACCCGTGGCTCTATCCTACCGACTTTCTCTTAGGTATACTCGGAATGAACCATCTGCGGGTCAGAAGGGATGTACACATCGTGGCACATTTCTTCAGACTGATTCGCGGATGGTTCGAAAATTCTTCTATCATGGAGAGCATTCATTTCTATGTTCCCGACGGTTATCTCCGTCACCGACAGCATAGACTGTTTTATCTTCCGGCCTGCAGGACCAACTTGCCAATGGTCATGCCGGTGGGGAGGGCCTTGCTGTTAAAAAGAATCACTTCGGATATCGACATATTTAGCATCAATGAAGCTGCATTTAAACGTAAAGCTTTGTTACTACTTATGCCAGTATGCCTTGTATACAATTTACTGAGATTATGTATGTCTAACTTTTTTTTTTTTTGTTATATTTTATAAGTAATTATTTTGGATGTTGTACATCCTGTATCATCTTTAAAAATGCGTTAAAATGTAGATTTTGTAAAAATTTTAAAAAGAGTAAAGAATTGAATTGTATTGAATCTTATGTACCTACCAACTATAAAGTAGAAAATCTGTTTGTTTGTCCCACTAAAAATTCTTGGATGATGAGTTCTAGCGTTATGATATTTGAACAGATTTGCTTTTACGTAATTTCCATGAGCTGTTGAGCTTTGAAATGTTCCTTTGGATGGAAAAAAAAAAGAAACAAAACGCCATTTTTATTTTAAATTCTTTTTTACAATCGCGAAAATTGTCTCTTTACGGGAGTACCCTAATCTAAGGCCACATCGTGCTCGTTCATGGTTTTTTTAATATTATATATCTACGCCACTGTTGTTGTTGCGTAAGAAGTCGGCACCCATCGTAATGTTTTTTCCGCTCATAAATGAGTTTGATAATAACTTTGTTTTTGACAAACCGTCATAAAAATAAACTTTACAGATTATATTTGTCATTCGATAAAGTAAAGACTCCCACAAACCGACGCAAAATATACGAATTTTCGCCTCTGCGGCGGCAACGAAATTCGCCTACTCGACTGGGCGAAACACTCGGATAGATAGATAGCTACGCAGGAGTCGGAAATTTGGCGTTTTTCTCCGATTCCAACCTACCAAATCAACATTTATTTCTAATCTTTCACAGTAGTATTCATACATTCTACATATTTGTTACCAGTGGCGGTTCGTGGTGTAAATCATTGGGAATTCAAAATTAACACGATTTAAAAAATGGCAAGAATATCGACTTACTATGAGCAGACTTTCTTCTTTACCGAATATTATAAATTATAGAGTCAGTTTATATCCAAGTTTGTATGGAAAGGTGGATATATACATATATTTTAAGACAGCCACAGGTATTAGTAATAAGAAAAAAACATAAATTCATATTTGTGACATGATTTACTTTGCCACAAAAATAACTAAAAAGGCTGATGACATTTAAAAAATATTTTTTTTATTTACCTAATGCATAAACCTTTAATATGACTTTTTGAATTAAAAACAAAAAAGTTATTTTAAAATCTAATTCCGTCCCGAATTAACTGTTTCAAAATTAGAAATAACAAAAGTTTAAAATACTAAAACAATATTAATAGCATCCACACAATTAAATAGAAAAAATACACAAATAAAAAAAGAAAAAAAAACATTTTTGCCCTATCGCTGCGCACCGAAACAGCGAATTTCGGCTTTAACGCAACTTCCGGCACCGTTCGAAACTGTGTATACGTTCTATGATATATCATAGAACAAAATTTGTCTCAGGAAAGCAATATTGCCGTAACAGCCAAAGCCATGTAAAAAACACAGAATTTTGAGGCTTATATATCAATTAAAAAACGTAATATTTACAAAACGAAGTGTTTTTCCAACATCGTGGAGTTCTTATTTTTCATTTTAGGGTCACGGGACCCAGATAGATCGACGCAGAAAAGAAAACCGCCTGTGGAATGGTGTATACAAAATATTTTCGTGGGTAGTGGTGGTTACAGCAGTATTGCTTTCCTACGACGAATATACACATAAAAAACTTATGGCAACCTAGAAACCTAGGTTTTTAAGCTCCATATGTGCGTTCTAGGATTTGGATCGCGCTGTTTTCCTATTGATAGATTTTTATAACTATGGAGGAGTGGCACGCTGTTCAAACTGTAGTAATATTATAATCCAAGTGAGTCTTGTCTTTGGGAGTCACTGTACAACCGCTCATTGAAGAAAACTGTCACTGTTTGGAAAATAGTAATAATAATAATACGTTTGTATTTATATTTAATTCAGTTCTTTCCCGATTTCCAGCCATACCTTATTAGTATTTTTCGTATGTTTTTGTAATATTTGCGGGATAAATCAAATACAATTAAAATATTTCGAACCAACTCAATCAATTTTTAATTTTTTGTCATGATTTTAAACGCAAAATTATAGCGATAGTAAAGAAAGCGCGGTTGACAGCGAACTGAATTCCACCGCGAAAAACCGTTGCTAAATCCAGTTAATTTCTACTCAGGTTTGAGGATGCACATTGCACATAACCAGCGAATGTTTCGTGCCAGTTTGTGGGATCATAAGATATAGGTATGTTCCCTTGTAAACTAGTGGCGTGTATTGCTCTTTAACCAAGATTAATCTGTAGCTTCCCGGTGCCGATTTTCACCACTACATCATCATGAAAAATCCCGAAGATTTACAAATAAATGATTCAGCTGACAACATCTCAGTTATTTCTGGTTGGAAATGACAAAGAAATTGCTTTGGTTAAAACGATTACAACGCAAAGAAATTGAACACTTTTCGTTTGTATTCGTTTTTATTAGGGTAGGCACAGCTTTTTAGCTTTTATGAACTGTACGCCACTGCTATTGACCGCTGATGGTAAGATAAATTACTGAAACATTGTTACCTGAGACCATTGAATCTTTGAAATTTCCCTCGGTAAAAATACTATTTTTGTGAATCTCACAAGAGTCCCAATATATGGAGATAGTGGGACTATGACATCCCCGATTGGGGTACGTTGTGAGACTGAAGGGAGTGGGGATGTGAAAGAGAAAGGTTGGTAAGTACCCGGTTAAAGCCACGTCAAGTAACGTTTCCATTCTGAATTATGGTCTTTCACTAGGGTGATACTGAGAGTCCACCTTCCGCCTCCTTTATCAACCACGAAATCTTCCACATTATAAGGAGAATGGTTTATTCAAACGGATATCATCGGATGCTGCGTGATCCGGGGGCGAAGACCTATTTATAATTTAATTAGTTTATCACAAGCGTATTACCAGTAGGCCAAGGCATAAAGCCGTTCTGAATATTCAGCGAGTTATTGTGTTCGCTAACTTGTTGCTAATTACCGCGGCGGTGAAATACATACACGGGCACACGATTGGTCGGTAGGTCGGCACCACTGAACAGGTAAACCTATACAAGTGTATTGTGGACCTCTCCGTGTGCCACAAGTAAGCTACATTTTACCTCACATCTGGTGAAATTTATCAAACATTTTCAAGTATCGAAATTCTTTCTTGAACAGATAATAATAATTCTTACTTCAAATAATAAAAAATATATCTCCATGTTTCGAAACCAACGGTTCCTTCGTCAGGATACAATGTGTATTGGAGAAACAGAAAAATAAAATAAACAATGACATACAAGACATAGACAAATTATAAACGTTGACAAAAAAAAACGATAAGTGGTGGGAGAAGGTAAATAATTGGGTATTAATATAAAAAAATAATTATACAATACAATAATTATTATATTTATATTTGAAACTAGAAATTCAAACAAAGTTTAGAAACGACCAAGGTACCAAAATAACAATAATAATTTAATAAAACAGTGGTTTAAACAAAACAACTTTTAATTATTTAATTTAATATGGTACCATAAAGTGAATTTGAGTTTATTGAAGAAATAATTACTTTCATCATTATTTTTACTGGACAATTTTTATAGTGCCTCTTTAATTGCCCTTGTAAAGTATATCACCCCAACGGCGTTTAACAAATGTATTAGGAATTTTAATTTTCTCGGTTTGCTAATTTAATAATATGATATGATTAATTTGCCACACTGGCTTTTGATTTCAAAAGCCAGTGTGGCAAATGTAACTGTAAAAGTCAATTCTTGTAAGATTGTTGATTTCACTGAAGCAAACACTAATAGTTCATAAAACATTGAACATTGTTGACGCAATCCATCGTGATTCCGTATAATTGCACTTCTGCCAAACAATGTTACAAATTCCCGCCCTTCTAAACAAAAACCAAAAAAAACTACAAAAACTTGTTTTGCAGCTACAAGTGCATTGACAAGATTTAATATTAACTGTTCAATAGTAATTATCAAGATTCAATATTAGCATCCCGGGAAAACTTTTCACAGTATCACAGTACATGGTAAATCCTGGAACGAATTCACTGAAAATGCCAATAAATGCACCTTGTCAAAGATTGGCCCAACCAATACCTTTTAACTCTGAATTGTGAAAAAAACTATTTATATTCCTTCCTATAATACCAAAAGGACGGAACCTCCCACCAACCTAAATATAAGGTTCCACAACAATACTTGGAACCCTGTTTCATGCTATAATTCTGCAGAAATGAGTTCGGGGAATACAGGTAAATATTTAAGAATTATAATAAATAGCCAACTCTAATGGACAAATTATGAAGAAAAGCTTATAAGTAAATTAAGGTATTTAACATAAATGTTTAAACGTTTAAATAACGTAGTTGATATTAAAATAATAAAATTGGTATATCATGCATTGGTGCAATCATCGGTATCTTATGGAATAGTCGGATGGGGGGGATTTATAATACTTACATTAAACCACTTGAAACATCTCAAAAATTAATACTAAAATTAATTTTCATAATTAGCAAACACTTTGTAGATTGACAAGATGAATTAAAAGAGATACACTTTATATGAATCCACTTTTATTTTGTATATATGTCAACTAGTTTCCTTCAAAGCACTCCAGGGAAAGGCACCAGCCTATATATCTGAACTATGTGTTAGACAAGACCCAGGGGATAGACAGCTTTCTTTGAGGTCAGCAGATTTGAATGCTGCTAACCGATTAGTTGAACCCTCTCGGTCAAATAAACCCGTGTACTATGATCGCGCTTTTCGTATATCTGGCCCGGTCATCTGGAATAAGCGTTTCCCAAATTTTGCTAACATCCAGAATTTAGCAGAGTTCAAACGGGTATTAAAAACAAAATTATTCAAAAAATCCTATCCGATGTAAAACATATTTTTTCTTTTAATCCTCCATAGCTTATTTAGTTGCGGTTTTCTTCCTTGTTATTTAATTCCCTTAGTATCCAATGAAAAACCGTGTATAGGGTATTTTTTTAGCTGCATGAGAAGTTCCGATGGTTGTTGTCTATGGTTTGACAGTTGAGAATGTCAAATTGTGTTGATATTTCTGTTCAGTAAGGTTTGGCAATTCATCAACGCCAGAACAACGCTTCCAAATTGTGGAAATTTACTTTGAAAAAAATAAATTTGTTCGCCAAGTTCATAGAGCACTTCGTTGTTTAGTGATGAAGCTCATTTCTGGTTAAATGGCTTCGTCAATAAGCAAAATTGACTTATATGGAGCGAAGACAATCGTCTAGCCAATAACGAATCACCATTCAAATTGACTGTTTGGTGGGGTTTACACGCTGGCGGCATCATCTGTCCTTATTTCTTTCGAAATGAGGAAGGAACTGCCGTTACGGTGAATGGCGAGCGATCGAGCCATGCTGACTGATTTTTTGTTTCCAAAAATTAATCAGCCAAACATCGACGACATTTGGTTCCAACAAGACGGCGCAACTTGTCATACAGCGCGCTTATCCATCAATTTATTGCAAAATCAATTTGGTGACAACTTTATTTCCAGAAGTGGTCCTGTTAACTGGCCCCCTCGTTCGTGCGACTTAACGCCTCTCGATTACTTTTTATGGGGCTATGTTAAGTCATTGGTTTATGCCGACAAACCAGCAACTCTTGAAGCATTGGAAGCCAATATTCAAGCCACCATTGACGCCATACGGCCAGATTTATTGGAAAAAGTATTGAAAAATTGGACTGATCGAATGGACTTTGTAACTCGTAGACGCGGCGAAAGTTCTCAAGCTCTTAAAAAAACACCCTATATATAATGTCATATAATTTTCTCTTGCTCTGCTGTTATTTGTACCAACGTGATATTTGATTATTTACACCCTTAGTTTCTAAATTGTTATTTTATAATACCTGCTCAAGAATATTTTATGTCATTGTTTTAATTGCATATTGTATATATATTATAATAGATATACTATGTAGTATATCTGTTATTTTACAATTATATTAGGTTATAGAGCGCACTTGAGGTGAACCTTCACAAAACTGCGCTATACAAATTTACTCTTATTATTATTATTATTAGTTTCGATTCTGCTGAATCTTCATCGGGACTGAAAAATATACTGAAGTATATTTAAGTATATTTATTACTAATATAAGTATATTTTTCAGTCCCGATGAAGATTCAGCAGAATCGAACTAATTGACATATACTCGTACACAAAATAAAAGTGGATTCATACAAAGTGTATAATAATTTAATTAATAATTTTAATTCATCATATCAATCCATGAAAAAACATTTTTGTTTAATGATTTCAGAGGCAACTTAGAAAATTATTTACGGGTATAATGTTTTTTTTTTTTAAATTATCGTATTTTCTAGGTAAATATGATTACTTTTTTCGATATTTTAAATTATGTACGGAAAATTTTAATTCCAAAGTAAATTGACCGTTTTTAATTTAATGTAAGTCCGCCATGATGCTTATTTTAATACACTTTTTTTTATTTTATATTTTACTATATTTTCAAAACAGATAAGGTAAAAAAAATATTAAATCACCGTTAGCCCACAAATAATTCTTAAAGGTGCCTCTAAAATCGCGAAAAATCAATTCCTTTTATGGTCTGTAAAATGGTATGTAAAACAAAAATAAATAAATTACTTCTCATACGTACTAGATATTTACTATAATTTTTGATGAAAAAAAAGATTATTAGCTTTAGGTGAGTATTTTGGCCTCAAATCCTTAATTAAATTTTGTATAAAACAGGCCACTGCGTTGATTTAGTTTATTATTTTCTTTCTCTCTTCATGTCTATTTTTCTGATTTATTTTAACCGATTATAAAAAAAAGAAACTTGTTTTATAACCTTTGTATATTTATATAATAAATTTAGGTATGTAACAAAAAAAAATAGAAAATGGCCTGTCATGGCCAAAAATTGACGTTTTGCACGATACTTTTTTCGTAGAGATTCTATACGGGTCACCTTTCCATATGAATTATGGTATGGATATAGGACTTTTATTTTTATTTTTTTTATGCCGATTTTCTTCGAGTTTGGCGCGCGATATTTGACAGATGTTTTTACGATGACATTGTTTTACATAAATATTATTTTAGGTTTATGCGGAATTGTTGAGTGATTATTTCGGAATATATTTAAAATATTGTTAAAGATTATAGATAGACCGACAGTTTATTACTGATTGTTAACACGTGTTTCTTTCTGTTGGGTATTTTAAATTTCGTGTATATTTTTTATAAATTTTGTAACGGATACCTCCGTTATGATTTATGGTCATGTTAATTGTGTTTGCAATTTTTGACGATTAAGTACCATCCCAAACTATTATTTCTTCTTTAATGGCAACTATATCTGCACATCTTTATGAAATCGTAGGTATGAAAATAATGATCATGTAAACCAAAGATGTTCCATATAAGTCCGGATATGGTTTCCACGTGGCGGTATGGAAATAAGTATCGTGTAAAAGTAGCTTAAAAAAACATTCTGTAAAACATGCCCAGGGCGGTCAGAACAATTCCTTTTTATATTGATTTTAATAAATATGTAAATAAAATAAAAATGTAATAAATATTTATCTCTTTCAAAACGTTATATTTATCGTATTGCGTAATAATATTATCATTATTTGGAATTAATTAATAATCCCTCTCCGACGTCCCTCTCTCCCTTAAGGCCAAGCAATCGAAAGGATTTATATATGTAAGTACATTGGCGTCAATCGTTTTATTTCACATCGGTATAGATCGCACTTCTAGGGACGATCTGTTCAGTGGTCGGTACGTTCGCGGTTCGAAGGTAATTTCCCGGTAACGGGTCCCGCCCCCCTAACCTGCTTTTCTTTAAAAATGGAATTTCCCGCAAGATGGCGGCTCATTCTCTATTTAGGTCGGCATTACCCCCCCCCCCCCCCGCCTCTTGCTTCTTTTTATTATCCACCCACGTCACGGCGTGTTAGCAGCCGGCGTGAGGGAAGCTCGACCTTATTAACTTTGTACAATGTACATTCTATATTAGGGTGGGCCGTCAAAGTTTAAAAAAAAATTAGGATGCGTCGGTTGTCTCAAAAGTTACGCATTAAATTATTGATTCTGTAAAAAAATATTCCATACTAACTTTCTTTTTTTTGATGGACTAATCCTAATTCAACAATTATTACCAAAAAAATAAATTAAAATCATTACGTAATAAATTCCACGACCAGCACATACTATACGTATAATGTTTTAATTCTTTGTTTTTTCGGTACACAGGTGTTTTCAATAGCGGCCGGTCATTAGAGATTTTGAACATATCTGTAACAACTGGAGTATATGCAAATCTGACTATTTGCTTTGTGAGGAGGGGTATTAAAACGTCACGAATATTATAGATATAATATTAAATATAAATATACTCTTTATTAACTAAATTTATAAGATATCAAAAGTCGCGGTTCTAGGCCACTGAACGGAGCTTGTTATTCGACGGGTTCCCCCAGACCCCTGGAAAAACTATTGTTTTTCACACTGCTGTAACGTTAATATCATGTTTTTAAAAAGCTTAATTTTTCGTAAAATAATTGAAATTGTTCCATCTTCGGGTCGCGAATCGAATGCTATTAAATTTGAAAATAAAGGTAATAATAATGTAAATGGATTAATTGCTTCATAATCTCCGTGACTGCCCAGATGCAGATGAGCCGAGTTGTTTTCGGCTTCAATCTAAATGAATGTTACCCCGATGATAGCGAAGCTCCGATATGAGATGTCGCCATCAAAAGAAGATAATATAAATAGTCAAACGCAATATTTAAGGTCCACCCTAGTGTACCAACATGCGGTGTCGGGGCACACGCCCTCACGGTGCAGATATCTATCAACATTAAAGGGTTTGTTTGAAAGGCGACCGGCGAGCCTCCGTCCGCATTGCCAGGCATAATGGGATATTAAATGTGTAGCCCCCGGCAACACCAAACACAACCTGCAACTTGCCACACTTAACTATGCAGTCAGTGGCGACGGTAGTCTAGGTGGATACAAAAAATCTTAACAATAATTCTAAAATCTTAATAAAATTTTTACAATAGTTCGTTCGTTCGTTAGTTCTTCCTTTGGTCCGTGGGTTGGAACCATGTTTTCACAAATGTTATTACAACTTTAAAACGTTATTTAAGTTTGTTGTGTGACATTATGAAGAAGAACAAACCGCGCAACTTGTGGATATTGCTGTACAGAAAAATCTCTGGATTTAAAAAGTATAGGTGAGTATGTAATTCTGTAAATTTATTTTATTTCGCTGTATTATTCATATTGATGCCGACAGGCTACATCACGATAAAAAATAATTTTACTTAAATAAGGAACTCCAGTGAAAAATATGATGGGCCAGAAATAATAATATAATTATGTGTATAGATCAGAAAACGCCAATAATTATACGTAGAATTAATAAATAATTATTTAAAAATCTACTAAACACCAACTAATCAAAACATCCTATTTGGTTGGAATCATTGAATTGGCGGCATCCTACGTCACGCATATTACGTGCGTATTCTGGTTTTATATTTGTATGGAAATTTTTACATGTCGATTTTGTTTTGATATTAAATATGTATATTTTTATTTTTGCTGAAATTTAAGCTTAATTTGGATGACTTTCAGCTCTATAATTGTCAATTAATGAACGAAATAAGACATATTCATGGGCAAACCAATTATTTATAGGAAAATTATGATAACTGGCGTTTTGGCCGTCGCACCCAACGGAGGTGATTAAATTATTTCATCATTCTCAAATGTTAATTCATGTTTTTATGCTTGCAAATTGTTACTTGAATTTACTTTCCTTTATCATCCCCTAAATTTAAATAATGACTTATTATGTTGGTACCAGTGACGTGCATTGCTGTATCACCAAAGATAGGCCGTGTGTAGTTTTTCAAGTTTGGGTATGAATTATTGTGCATCGAATATTTGAAAATTACTATTTTATTATTCTTCCGCTATTTTTTATGGCAAACTGAATAAATAAGCGTACAAGTTCATACATTTTGATTAAAAGATTTCGTTTCTATAACTTTTTTGTAAGATACATTTTTCTTTTACAAGTTTCAGCCTTTATGGACTGCACACCGCTGGTAGATACCTAACTACGATTAGATATTGTAATTTTATTTGTCTTTATTATTCCTAATTATTAAATAATAGTACTGTGTTTATACTTAAAAAATGTTTTTTTTTAATCTTTATTATTTCTTAAATTTAATCGTAATTTGGCACCTACCTATAATATACCTATAATGTATGTATACATACACAAGAGTGTGAGAAATGCTTTATGCAAGCAACATATCTGCGTGAATAAACAAAAATGGAAGAAAAAATATATATACAATTTATGGACGAATGCACTAACGAAATTATGGTGTTAAATTTCAACTACTAATGACTTTTTTATGGCCTGCAGAAGGAACTCGTAAAAGAATGTAATAATATTTATTAGCTAAGGGTAGAAGGTACCTACTTAACCGCTTGCTAATATTAATTCATTTCTTGCTAATATGGTTTCAAATAAAACATTCTAATTTGTTTCCACTCCATATTTAGAATATACACTGAGTGGGCATCACATTAGAACCAGTGGGTTTTTTGCAATTATTGAATTTGTATACTTTTTCAAGCAAATTTTATGAAGACAGTGCAATTTAAATCTCATTTTTTAAATTAAAATGTTATTGTTTAATTAAAATAAAAGAAAACATAAACACATTTCACACGTACAGTACGTACTATTAAAATAAAAATAAAACATTAATATTTGATGAAACAGCCATTATTTCCACCACCGTTTTTTATACGCCGTGGCATAATTTTGATTAGTTTTCTTATGGATTCTGACAACTCCGGGTCATGGTGTCAGATCCTGATAATCTTTTTTATAAGATCTTGCTTTCCAGAAATGTCAACTAACAAAAACTTTAATATGCTTTACTTGGGAATAGAACGAATATTCAATACTGAAAATAAAACCTTAGGTTTAAAAATAAAATTAACAATTGATAAAAATGTGGTTCTTATGTGATGGCCACCCACTGTAGATACACTATAGCTGGTGGTTGAATCTCTAACTGACAGGCAAAACTCTATTGATTAAAAATATAAGTACAATAGAATAAAAAAAAAATCAGTCGTTGTTTTTGTAGTTCACATTCAATTCGCTCGGCGGCGCAATAAAATGTAGTCCTTGAAAGTTTTTGTCAAGTGCGATAACTTTCAACTTTAAGTGATAACTTACGTAAAAAATGCTTATTTATAATAAAAGTGTTGTTTTACAATATTTTTAAGATCGGAGCTCGAAATAAGCCAAATCAAGAGTCCAATCTCCTTACTAAAATACGAAATGTATGAAAAATTCAATTAAAATTGAATGCTTTGAAAAACAAATGATCTCCGAGCGTCAATTAATGGGATTTACGCGGTAATGGACCCTGTTGCAGAGCGAGATGTGAGAGAACGCAAGTCAAAAATAATTTTTTTGATAATAACTCCGCCGTTGGAATTAGAGACTTAATATATAGATGTTTTTTTTATAAATATTATAATTATTCTTCCAGTTATAATTTCTAAATTATATAGTTTCAAAATTATATACTTTCTAATTTATAATTTCTAAATGTATTTAACTTACATATTTAAACGTTTGAATAACATAGTTGATATCAAAATATCAAAAAATATAGATATGGTGCAATCATCAGTATCTTATGGAATAATTGGATGGGGGGGAATTTACAATACTTACCTTAAACCATTTGAAACATCTCAAAAATTAATACTAAAAATAATGTTACATAAAAAAAGTACCTTCCCCTCCATACAATTATTCCATGAGGCTGAACTGTTAGATATAAGCAAAATTTATTGTCTAGAGTGCCTAAAATATATATTTTTAAGAGAAAAAAAATACTCCCAAAAAACGAAAATCGCTCTAGTAACAGGTTAAATAACGTACTTTAAAGTACCTGTGTGTAAAACGAGGCTTGTGCAGAGACATTTTATTTTTATTGCTAAAATTAATAATTAAGTGTCCAAGCATATTACCTTTAAACACATTCAAAAATGAAATAAAAAACTGGATTAAAACCAAAGATGTCAACCTTTTCCTGCTATAACTGTATATTTTCATATGATCTTTTCTTTTTTTTCGTTTTTTCTTATTTAACTTATAATCTTTTATTTAACTTACCTTCAACATCCATGTATTAATACAAATAAACTAATATACTGCAACTAACTGATACCAGGTATACCCACGCACTGGCTTTGGGATTTTTTGTTTTATATACATTACACGTAGGTTGTTCAGATGTATTTATAATTTAATGTTAAAAAATAAAGAGTTTATAACCATTGTACCTTGTTTGTGTGAATGTATAAATCAAAAAAATTAATTAATAAATACAAAAAAAAAATAAAAAATTGGTACATAATTTTATTACTTATATTTTCTTCAAATGCTTTATAACTTTGTGGCATCATTATTAATTATATAATTGAAAATACACTTTGTATATACCACTTTATTTAAAATATATAAATAAAGTGGTATATACAAAGTGTATTTTCAATTATATAATTTATTACTTATGTTAATTATGGTTTACTATGAATATAATATGTAATTATGTTCCGTAAAGCTAATTCTTCTTTTGACATCTGAAAACACAACCTCAAAAACGAGGTTCGGGATAATAGAAACGCGGTGAAAATTTAATCTACTGCGGCTACGATTGTATTTTTGCATTTTGGTACACTGCAAAAACAATAGTGACGAAATGCTGACATTTTACAATGTGTCATTCTGTTAAAAGCGATTAAATTTTTAAGAATAAAGTACTTCTCAAATTTGGCATAAAAAATCAAGTAAATACTGAGACTAGAAATTTTCTTCCGTATTCCGTGTGACGTCACGCCGGAATCACGTCACATTCGATTAAAAAAAATCAAGTAAATACTGAGACTAGAAATTTTCTTCCGTATTCCGTGTGACGTCACGCCGGAATCACGTCACCCTCGATTAAAAAAAATCAAGTAAATACTGAGACTAGAAATTTTCTTCCGTATTCCGTGTGACGTCACGCCGGAATCACGTCACCTTCGATTAAAAAAAATCAAGTAAATACTGAGACTAGAAATTTTCTTCCGTATTCCGTGTGACGTCACGCCGGAATCACGTCACCTTCGATTAAAAAAAATCAAGTAAATACTGAGACTAGAAATTTTCTTCCGTATTCCGTGTGACGTCACGCCGGAATCACGTCACCTTCGATTAAAAAAAATCAAGTAAATACTGAGACTAGAAATTTTCTTCCGTATTCCGTGTGACGTCACGCCGGAATCACGTCACCTTCGATTAAAAAAAATCAAATAAATACTGAGACTAGCAATTTTCTTACGTATTCCGTGTGACGTCACGCCGGAATCACGTCACCTTCGATTTAAAAAAAATGGAATGGAATTTCTCATTAGCATTACATTTTAATTCCTTGTATCGAAGATATTTATCAATTAATACTAATATTAAATAGATTATTTAATAACCCATACCTATCTAACTTCACACATTATTTAAAATTACTGTTATATAATTTGTTTAGACTTTTTTCTATTGCACTATGTTTCTTATATATTGTGTAATATGATGAATTAAGCTAGCCAATACTATCCTGAAACTGAAACTCTCTAGTTAATCAAATTGATATCTTACGTATATAATAAATCGGAGTGCACAATAAAGTTACCGTTTCTTTAAACTTTATTCGTAAAAATGTTTGCATCTCAGATCGATGACTCTGGTTACAAGTGTTCAGAGATCAATCTATTGATGTTGAATGTAATATTCAATTCCGAAGATGACAACGGACGGATCTGAAAAAGTATGACAAATCACATTTTCGCGAAATAGTCAATCCGGCAATTGAAAAAAATGTATAGTAATGCGGTTTAATGATATTGAACCGTGCCAATTATTGAATTGTATTTTACTGTCTTAAATTATTTACGGACTGGTCCACTTGAAAATTTTCTTCCGGGAGATGACGAATTAATTATTCTACCGAGAGAAAAAAGGGAAAAAATTTAATTGTATTTTGAGGAATTTCTGAATGCTGAATTTCAATTTGATAATCTTTTCAAAAATAATGAAAAATTTAAAAGCTCCGAGAATTTCAATCAGTTTTGGTGAACGTTAATAATACAATTGTGCTCCGGCGGGGGGAGGGGAGAGGGGGGAGGGCTGCTTTTAAATAGTTAATTTGTAAAATTTCCGCTTCAGACAAAAGAAAAATAAGCCGGTTTTATAAATTAAAAACTCGGAAACAGGTAAAAAATAATAAGATGGAACACCTTTCCCCATCCTCTTCCCCCCGGAACACCGGGTGATTACGGCGTTGCTCCCTATCGCATCGGGACTTTCATTCATTATTTTACATATAACCTGCTGTATATTGTTTTGCATGCTTATACCGCTAAACTTCAGGGTGTAATTATTATCAAATACTATAAAATCTTAATCTTAACAGCTTCGTCAAAAGACTGCAACTTGCTACACTAGCGCCTCTAGCGGCCCGCGTTGTTGTATTTCCCCAATATAGTCCTCTTCCGTGCTATATTGAGGGAAATAATTGATAAAAAATAAATTAATTAAATTAATTTTAAAAATGGCAAGTAATTTATGAAATTTAAAAAAAATATCAGTGATTATAGAATTTCTGTAAATAATGTTTAGAGTAGATTTACGTAAAAATTTAATATTAAAGAAAAATTGCCAGATGTTCGGATAGACGGTTATTTATTGTCGGTTAATATAAGATTTGTGATATTTTAAACAATAAATTGAAACCTAAAAATAAGAAATTAATTCATATTTCTCAGAATTAAATTAGTATTTTATTCCCTTTCTAAGCATTATAGACAGAGTGCTGGCGGCAACTCATACAAATTTGACAGTCTCGTTAATATTTTTTTAAGTATAACAAAAAAGCAGTAAAGTCATATGTAGGTTTTGTAATTTTTTTCTTATTTTTCTGTTCCTATAATAAATAATGTTTTTCACATAACATCCATTAAAATGTATGGAAGAAAAGTAGCTCGTACAACTCCCACTGCTGGATGGCAGAAATTCTGATGTTGCCATTTCAATGTATGAAAAATGTCAGATTGTCGCATTTTTTTTTTCGCTCTCAAAATAGTTATGTGATTTCTAACTAGCAATTATTTCTGCTTATTAGGTTATTCACGTCGATAGTATTACCATGTCTGTGGTCTTATAAATATGTTAAGTGCAAATATGAGATTTATCAGAACACTTTGACCGTTAATCTCTAAATAAGCGCGAATTTGACGGCCTCCATGGTCGAGGGGTAAGGCTAATCCAAAGGTCGCGGGTTCAAATCCCGGCGTGCGCATGTAAATTTTATTTAATTAATTAGTGCTGTTTCACAATTAATTAATTTAAAAATAATACATAGTATATTTGCGCACGTTCCAGAGTGGAAGATACTCTCAGTATCGCCCTGGTGAAAGACCACCATTCAGAGTTGAAACGTTGCTTAAAATGGCTTTTAGCCGTGTTTGGTGACCAGATCTGAATAGTCAGGTATTTCCCCACCTTCCTCTTCCCCTTCTCCTTCCCCTCCCCAATACATTCAGCCTCACAACATTCCCCAATTGGGGATACCATAGTCTCACTGGCTCCAGACGGTTGGGAGCAGTTAGAACTCTTGTGCGGTAGTCATATTGTAATAATATGGATTTGACTGGGAGCGGGAAGGCGGGAGAAGGAGAGGAGGATGGTTGGGAAAGTGCAGTTACGGGAGACGGAGCATTGGTACAGACTTACCCGGTGAGGGGTTTCTTCCAGGGAGCTTAATCCTCTCATAAAGAAAATGCTTTTGGCCGTGAAAACCTGAAAACATATCATCATAACGGCTTTTCTTTCGGGAAATATATATGTTGTTGTTTTTATCTGAATTCCTCACATGAGTCCCAACTATCCGGAGCCGGTTAGAGTATTGCATCCCCAATGAGGTAGTCTCCTATATATTTTTTAAAGAAAATGTATTATATTAATTTAAAAAGTTAACAACGACAGTAAAGTTAGTTTTGCGATATCTTCAAAAATTGCGCAGTTCCGAGATTTCAAAGTAAACTTTGGAAAGACGTATAACCGTGACGTCACGAGTCACAATTCAATACAATTCGCAGTTCGAATGGCAGTCACAGATACTGCGGCGTCTATGATATCTATGGCCGTTTCATTTTGTGAACCGTGGCGTCACATGTTTATCAACATTTTGACGACTCATATCTTCGGTACTATTCGACAAATGAGATGAAATTCCGTTGTAGAAGACAACCTCATTGATGTATATTATGAGGCTGAAGGGAATGGAGAGGGGTTCGAGAAGGGAAGTGGAAGTTGGAAAGTACTTGGCTATTCAGTTCTGGTCACCAAACACGGTTAAAGCCATTTAATCAATATTTCGATTCAGAATGGTATACTCTACGAGAGTATGTACTGAATGTTTCACTAAACTCCTACTAGGATTTGACCGTTTCAAAACGTTTATCAGAACAAAAGCAACATTAAGTATTTTTAGCCTTGAAATCTAAGTATGCATTTTACCTTCATACCCAATTTATTTTTTTACACGTCTAAAACAACATTTCTCTTATATTTTTACAATAGATAGTAATGTTTATGTTTTAATAATTTGTTTTTTGATTGGAACAATTTATATTTTGACAAAATAACTGTGCGAGGTAACATTTAGGGTATCCACAATCAATTTATAGTTATTATATTCACTGCCAGGATATTTGTCCTGAACAGCTTTATTTTTAAATAAGACAATAATTGGTTAACCCTGTTGAAGAAGGGGGTCGTGTCAGTGGGGCAGATTAGGGACGCGGTTCCAGGGGCGGGGGGTAATGTATAAAATAATATAAAAATGTCAGAACAAGTTTATTGCAGGCTTTGTTAACTTCATCTCGTCCCGAGCATTATGACGGGAGGCGGGGGCCTCCTGGAGGTGTCTCCCCGACCCGCGGGCCCCACTTCACACCGCCTGAATTAAATATCAGAAGGATGTCACCGCAGCTTGCTGAGCCCTGCCGCTGTTTTCCCTCAATTACCTTCTTTATTAATTACAAATATATGACGTATGATTCTGTTTTGTTGGAGAATTTTGAATCTTGATGTACTTCGTTGTAGAGTGGTACACTTCTTGACTATGTACCCAGAGGTCGCGCGTTCGATTCCCAGGGTGGACATTTTTTTGTTTGTTTAATTTATAAAATTTATTTCACACATAACTTAAATTCATTAATATTTCGCACATTTGACCCGCCTTTAGTGGTGGTAGGTGCTTTCAGTATGAGGTTCTCCTATCTTTTTATGAAAATATATTATATTTAAACAGTTAATAATGACAGTAAGATTGGTTTTTCGATATTTTCAAAAATTACCAAGCTATGAGCTTTCAAATTGAACTTGGGAAATCGTATATCCATGACGTCATGAGTCACAATTCAGAATAATTCATAATTCGAACATGTACTATTCGGAATTTTTTTAATTTTTATAAACTTATGTACTCAGCATGCTCTAATTAATACGATGCATTTGTAAATAACATGCAATTCCGTTGTAGGAGATAACCTCATTATCAGTATCTCAATATTATTAGGTAAAGTCACAAGGAGGAAATCCATAATTCGTAATATTTTTGGTAAACCACTCAATACATAAAATGAAGAAAAAAAAAGTTATGTCTCGATTTCCCGAAAATGAATAAATAAATAAATATCAAATAGCATTAACAGTGGTTTAAATTAAACGATTCCCCCGTTACAGTTATTCTACTATTGTAATTGAATAATGTTTTTTTTAATATATTATTTGAGGTAATTTTTTTGTGCAATTAGATATATACCGGCAATCATAAAGTTTGTTAAAGTGGTAATTCAAAGTCGTACAAGTTGTTACATTACACATTCATCTACCTTTTTGTTCTGATTTATTGTCATTTTAAAATGTTCTGACAGGGGCCTCTTCTCGGACGGTCTCTCAAAATAATTCAGTTTTTCGACCTTTTATCGGTACAAGTATTTTCCATAATTTTCCACGAAAATACGTTTTTGGGTAATTGCGAGGTGAAACTACACATAACGTCTAATATTAACTTGTATTTTACGTGGAATAAAAAAGAATAAAAAACACACGATTAAATTTGTAGTAGGTATCTCTTGTAATATAATATCCAAGTCACCGCACCGTGGCACAAGTCACCGCGCCGTGGCACAAGTCACCGCGCCGTGGCACAAGTCACCGCGCCGTGGCACAAGCTCAGCGCGAAATAATGACATTAATATGAGAAGTAAGATTGCCTCGGAATGAAACTATGTAAAATACTTTTTCCCATCGCGTGATTACTTTTCAGATTAGATTCTGTGTCAAAATCACAAATGTCGACTGGATAAAAGTTTAATGGAGTTTGAGCAGGTAATTAGTCGGTAACAACATATTTATTAATTTCCTCCGCCACACCCGCAGTCAAAAAGTCCTAACTCCATTAAGACATTATTAATCTAAAAGGGAAAATCTATTTGATTAACAAACTTCGGCGGAAACTTGATATGGCGCTATATTACACGGAGACGGGGTTCAGGTGAAGGAAATTGTCGGCTTATGCGATTTGTTTATCTGTTTAGTATTTAGGTTACTACTTAGATTCTCCGCTTTCTGCAATATCAATAGAATTTAACCACTTATGTAAATACTGGTACATCCCGATGCGGAAAATTTCATTTGAAAGTTCAATGTTCGTATTAAAAAAAACGTTTTTATTGAAATAATTATTTTGCAGAGGTGTTTTTTTCATTTTTTTAATACAGAAATTTCATGTAATCTTATGTAATTTAATACGACTAGGTATGTATTGTTTTTCTAATTTTTACGGGGATCGTGTATACATCGATGTATGAACGAGATAATTAGTTTGGGGCCTCGCATCTACATTTACCACAGTACCTTAGTCTACTGACACTACAATATTGCAATTCTGCGGTCATGGTCATCATTATGGCGCTACTTCCCGGGTCGAGATTTGACCAACGTATTAATGTTCTCCACCGGTTCTGACCCCAACCCATTTGTCTCCAGTCCTCAGACCTTCGCATCCAGCTCTAATCTCCTTTCACGCAGTCAGTCCAACTCTTACTTGGTCTGAAGCCGTATAAAAAACCAAAAACTTACGCAAGGAAACTCTCGGGTAATCCGGCTAAAGGGCGCGAGTATTTGAATCCACTTACTGCCAGGCCGTTTGCAATGCTCATTCTCGATGGGATCGCCCTATGCCAGTGTAATAAACTGCCCGGGCTATCTTGGTTTTATTTGATTATTGTTCATTAATTTAAAAATTTATCTTGTTTGAAATTCTTTATTTTGTCTTACTATCTTTCAGATTTAGACCGCTTCGAGGAGAACATATGTCTAAGTATATATCTTGTAGTATATCTTTCATTATTTATAACTGTTCATATATTCGTGTTTGTGTTACTAACAAACCCTGTATGCAACCCTGGTCTAGATTCATCAGTAATTAAATGTAGCTTTATTTAAACAAAAGTCCTGACGTGCATGGCGACGGGGGTGAAACAATCTGTGTTTTTTTAAAACGCCGTGGGAAAAGGTGGATGGCCTCGACCGGTTCGATCGTGATTTTCGGTGTCTTATCATTCTTTTAACGCGATTAGTCCATCGCTTATTTTTGGACCTACGGAACTTTACAATAGTTTCATTCTTAATTAGATTCTCGAGTTCGCGGTACATTTCAAATGTCTTAATAATTAATTTTCTAGCGTAAATCCAACAAAAAATTCAAAATATTTTATTTTCAAAGATTGGTAATTTGGTTTTTTTGTTAGAGTTAGGTACCACTTCACATCCGTAGATTAAACGTCAACTCTACAGTATCTCAATCTACACCAGTATTGTTTTAGAAAGCATGAGGTACCCGTTTGTTAAACGTAGGTATGAAATGGTGGTTCTGTGATGGCGGGCGGACCTATGAAGATAGCAGCTAGAGCAGGTAGAGAGGGTGGGTTGGTGCTGTGCTGATTGTGCTCCCCTCGAGTCGGGCGGGTAGCTAATTCCATAACTCGGTATAATCACTTCTCAGTAGTGTGAGGGCGCACAGGGCGGGACGCACAGAACCACCCAAAATAAATTAAACGAATTTTATTTCTAAAACCTTTGGATTTACGCTATTTATAGAAATCATCCCTTCATTCCAGTCAAGCTGTAGACATTCCAGTCAAGCTGTAGACATTCCAGGCAGGCTGTAGACATTCCAGTCATTCTGTAGACGTTCCAGTCAGGCTGTAGAAATTCCAGTCATGCTGTAGACATTCCTGTAGACATTCATGCTGTAGACATTCTGTAGACATTCCAGTCAGGCTGTAGAAATTCCAGTCATACTGTAGACATTCCAGTCAGGCTGTAGACATTTTATTTCCCTTGACGTTTTATGATTTAAAAATACAAAGTGGTTATTTTCCTAATCATTAAATCATTTTTACTCAAGCAAGTGAATTTTGGCTTAATGTAATTTAATGAAATTTTATTAATGTTTTGTGACGATTCAGTTTCTCAAACCTTATTTTATGACTACTTTTATTTAATGAGATAAATAATTATAGTTTTGTCAACCTTTGTAGCGTAGTGATCTCCGCATTCGAAATGATGCTTTAATATACTCGTATGTACGTCGGCACATAAAATTGCATTCAATATTCCTACGGATCCTGCCAGGGCTGGGTTTTGTTAGGCCTATTGATTCTTCGGTGGCCGGTGAATATTTGACTATATAGCTGTTTTTTTTACTAATTTCTATTCTCTAAACTGGAAGTACATAATATGTTATATAGCCGCAGGTGCTCCTATTTTCCGCATCACACATAGCATTAATATAATCAGTAATATTACAGTATTTTTACTAGTTCCTATTCTCTAAACTGGAAGTACATAATATGTTATATAGCCGCAGGTGCTCCTATTTTCCGCAGCACACATAGCATTAATATAATCAGTAATATTACAGTATTTTTACTAGTTCCTATTCTCTAAACTGGAAGTACATAATATGTTATATAGCCGCAGGTGCTCCTATTTTCCGCAGCACACATAGCATTAATATAATCAGTAATATTACAGTATTTTTACTAGTTCCTATTCTCTAAACTGGAAGTACATAATATGTTATATAGCCGCAGGTGCTCCTATTTTCCGCAGCACACATAGCATTAATATAATCAGTAATATTTCAGTATTTTTACTAGTTCCTATTCTCTAAACTGGAAGTACATAATATGTTATATAGCCGCAGGTGCTCCTATTTTCCACAGCACATAATATAATCAATAATATTACAGTATTTTTACTAGTTCTATTCTCTAAACTGGAAGTACATAATATGTTATATAGCCGCAGGTGCTCCCATTTTCCGCAGCACACATAGCATTAATATAATCAGTAATATTACAGTATTTTTACTAGTTCCTATTCTCTAAACTGGAAGTACATAATATGTTATATAGCCGCAGGTGCTCCTATTTTCCGCAGCACACATAGCATTAATATAATCAGTAATATTACAGTATTTTTACTAGTTCCTATTCTCTAAACTGGAAGTACATAATATGTTATATAGCCGCAGGTGCTCCCATTTTCCGCAGCACATAGCATTAATATAATCAGTAATATTACAGTGGTTTACTAGTTTCTATTCTCTAAACTGGAAGTACATAATATGTTATATAGCCGCAGATTGCTCCTATTTTCCGCATCACACATTAATATAATCAGTAATATTACAGTATTAAAAAATCATTTTCTATTATTGATGAAACTGATTATTAATATTTTAGTATTCTGGTAGACAGATTATTTTATTTCCCCTGTCCGGCCCCAAAGGGTTATAAACGTAATGCCGCGCTACTTGCTCTAAATAAAATTTGAAATTCAAAAAGTAAAATTTGTGCTCTTCACCAAAAGAAAACCAGAAATTGAATTAATTTACTCTCCAACGGAAAGCAATGGGGATGGGGGTCGATGGGGGAGTTGGGTGGAAGAGTGTACTGATACCCTCCCTCCCCGCCTGGAACAGGGTTTATGTTATTGAATTAAATTAAGGTAGCTAGGTAATTATTTGATCTCACAAGATGTATAATACATCATTATGCCGTACTGCTGTCAATTTCGTTGGTGCCTTTATGTAATTAACTATGTCCATAATTGTATACTCGTTCTTACGTAAGTAGTCGCATATTACTGCTGGTATTTAATATTAAGAATTATTATTGAAATATGTTTTGTTTTAATTTTCGCGAATTGAGGTGTGTTACGGTTCCTCCTCCCCCTGAGCACGTCAGATGAGATGCACCTGCCTTGATGATGGACACTGCAAGGCTTGTTCGAAACGTTGACCAAAGAAGAAGTAGGAAGCGTGTCACGTATTAGTACAGAAATTCTTAAATGATATTTTTATTACATAATTTGAAAGAAAATATGATTGAATTTCTACTATGCGGAGATCATAAAACCTATTTATAATTAAAAAAGAATTTAAGTCTTATGAGCTTATCAGAACTGTCTAGCCTTGCTCCGGCGAGCACACGTAAGAGGAGTGTGCACCAGCACCAGCCAAGGGAGGTATTCGCAGGTACGTAGCTACTCTCTCCCGAACAATCCAACTTATGAAAAATTGACGTAAAATTTCATATTGACTGACATTTCCTTTCCCCCGAGGAGCTTTGTGTATCTCAGGGCCTTGATTCACTTTACCGCGGTTATATTTGATATTGAAATAAAGAAAGTGTATTAAAATGGGAAATTTCATTCCACTTATTGATTTCTGCCCCGGGGGTGGGTTGGGTCTTATAAGATATCTTTTTTGTCTATTGAGAGCTCCTTCGGTACGCCGCAGTATCTGTCATGATTTTAATGGACGTATTATGAACAAACAAGATTATCTTTCATCCTTTTTGACAAGCATTCAGCTTGAGTTTTTCTTCATTTCATATTGCCTAATGTAAAAGACATTTGCTTATCCCTTTTACATTACATTACGTTATGTTTTGTATTTGGCAATAGGCACCTACATATTTACATTCGATGAAAATCTTAGAAGAAGCCTTCCTTTTAGACAGATCTTTCTGTTCTTTCTTGTGAAGATGACACTGTAACGCCACCGGTGGCCTCTTTTACCAATCAATCCGACCGAACGCTAAGTTCGGTAAAAATTTCCCTTAGCGAAAGACTTACTTAAACCCAGCTCACCAATAATTTTTGCTTTCACCTTATTCACACACTATTATTTATATTTCATTTATAACTAAAGTTATGATTTCCTCAAAGCACCGCATTTGCTAACACTGAAGATAACATTAAAAAATCTCAATTTAAATATGATACAGAAAAATAAAAAAAAAGTAACGGTCGGATCTGGGAATCGAACCAGGACCTCTGTTTTATCGGAACTAGCAATCTAACTACGAAGCTAATTAGTCCTTATTCCTTAGTGTTTATCGATACCATGCCTCATTTTAAGAATTACCAATATCATTACCATCCCTCAATTAATTCCCATATTTTTGGCTGCTATCTTTTTGTATGGCTGCAATGTTCTACACGAATTTATTTCCAATCTAGATAGCGTCTCGGATATACCTATCTGATTTTTATTTATATGGAGCATCTATTGACTTTGATGAATGAATGTGCGTAATAATGAGTCTAGAATGAATATTCTGTTTTTTTTTCTGTGTCTTTTTCCGTGTCTTATTTCATTAACATTGTTAATATTATCTTCAATGATTAAATATTACAATGACGTTTATAAACCTCAATAAGTTATTCCAATAAATTGAACTTTTCAAACAGTTTTCGCTTAGCTTAGGATATTAACCACTGTATTTGAGGGTAGTTACAGTTATTTCTCAACCACGCTTTGGAATGAAATACCACTATTTATTCACTGTAGTGTTTCAAGACGTTCTGCAGAGAATGGTTGCGCACAGCATCGCTGACATATTAGTGATTTTGTAAAAAAATGTTGCAAAATTTGGTATTTTTAGATTTAAAATTTTTTTCTATTTTCGGTTTATTTTATTTAAGTCCGATTTGATATAACTTTAACTTCGTCTAATTTCTATAGGCACCGCTGGAAACCAACTGCACTCCGGGCTCCGGAATGTATAGTTGAGTAGTGACCTTTTTATCATTTACTAAAATATCTAATATGTTAAAATAAAATATGTAAATTAACATCTTATAAACAAATAAACGTTTATTATTATGTAATCAATAAAAAAATGTGACTTACCTTTAAGTGTATCACTGAGCGAAAATAACGAAGATTATGCGCTTGAGCCAATTTTGAACATTGTCGTCGCTCAGTTTGATCGGTGAAGCTGACAATGATTATTTATAAACAAAAACTGTTAGCTGTGTTTTTTTTAACTGGATAAAAGGTAGTTGGTTTTATTTGAGGAATGAAAATATGGTTTATTTTGGATAATGTGTTTCAGTTCTCAGTAAAACTATGATCCTTATTTCAATGTTTCGCCTAGCGGTCAGGCTCTATAGTCACCGCAGACTGGCAGTACTAGTATTACAGTGCTGGAGCCTAGGATTAAACAAGCCGTTTGAAAGGATTGTATGGCGAGCCTCCACCATTAGCGCGGCGAACATAATATGCCATTCTCCTTTTTCCAGATACATGTCTGATGGATGGATTATCTGCACATTCCTTTTTTATACTCAAAGGACGGTTCGTTCAGTTATTAAATATTCTATTTTAGGCTTCACGAGTATCCACTTTCAAAACTTTTCAAAAACTGTTTATACTTCCAGACTATTTTTATTACAAATATCTTCCAGAATGTATCGTCAGTTTTAATGCAAGTGCACATATTTATAAACAAAGATATACCAACCCATAGTGGCACAGTACCCTACAGTGTTGAATAAACAATTAATTGGCAATCAACAACGTGATATAGAATCTAATAACGCTTATATTTAACTTATGCCAAAAAAGCGTTCAATCACTGACCTCAGAATTGATAGACTTCCCCTAATACGATTTTGATGGCTGGAGGGAAAGGTCATGTGACACCCATTTCGGCACAAGATTTGATGCACTGCCGTCCACGTTGGTTTCGCGTGATTTTGACTCCGGAAAACAATTTGGAAAACACTTATAAAAAGGGTCATACTAAATGCTCTAACAAAGTATTCGATTTTTGTAAGCAAACCAAGCCTTTAACCTTTTTACTTAGTAGCTGTTTTACTTAAATTGACGGCACATCTAACTCGCCCCGACACTCTTTTATTGGTTTCTTCCCCTTGCATGTTAGGGCATCTCTATATATTATTTATTCTATCGGTTCAACCTTCAGTTTAAATTGAACCATTCGAATATACGGTTATATAAGCCTTCCGAGGATCAGGGTTGCAAAGTTCCAACCGTGCAATCTTGAATTTCGAAGAGTCGTAATCGTAAAAGAAATTTCCCAAACTGCTGCTGGGTTTAGCTATATGCCTTCGAGAATCATCTTCATACCGGTATTGCGAGTCACCTGGTAGTAAATGTTCTATCTGAGTATAATTTGGCGTGGCTTTTCGGATCATGAAAAGATAGGGTGCCACAACTGTCGATGACACAAAATAAAGAACTGAGCCCTAGAAAAGCCGCTTGGTATATTCAATGTCTTCTAAAAATTATTATGTACAAGTTTAATTTGCACAACTCCATTTTTATTTTAAGTTTTAAAAAGTTAATAATAACTGTTATTATTTCATTAAAAGAAACACAAGTACCTACATAGAAATAATATAAATACTTCGTCTCTAAGTGGCTTCTCCACAGTTTAAGATTGTCTTTGAAAGGCGAAACAGCTGTCAAGTGTAATGCTAATTACCTAGCAGAACTTATTTTATAATTAAATGGCTTTTTAAAATATGAAAAAATTATGTTATAAATTTTAAAGACTTAAATTTTTTTTCTAAAATGTGCTAACATTCCGTATCATATGTAATTAATATTCCGTAGTTACTAATTTACCAGTTAATGTCTTTTGTCTGGTTATACTTATTTTATAATAATTAATAAATTTGTCATCAGTGTGTTGTTTTTGAGATATTCTTTTAATTGAGAAATGAATATAGAACGGTTTAAGTGATTTCATTTAGTGCTCTCGACGGACACACTTAACAAAGGACGAGGTTTGATATTATGCTTTCGTCCACTGGCGTTAAATTATGGGCATTTATTTCATTACAGCGTTAATTTTTATTTAAGCCTGGATTGACATAATACGATTAATTCTAACTGAGCCGTGTACAGTTTACAGTGCATAGTGTAACCGATGTGACTGTATAGTGGGAGAGACGTGTGAGCTATTGTGAGAGTCTAGCACGCACGATGCAGTAAACATGTAATTAATTCATATTTCAAACGGAGCAAACACAATTGCCTACTTTTTTTTTTTTTTTTAATTTTCATGCTCCATTTTAATGAACCCTCTTAACTGTTTATCTTAATTAGATGATTGATGTATCCCTGTGAGCTATGAGACATGGCGGTTTTAAAATGACGTGACACGTATTACTATATAAACTAGATTTTGCCTATTGCAGTCTCGTTACTATATGAAATAATTATTCAATGAAATTGCATAATGGGCTTGCTCTTATGTCTAGTCTCTTAGACGGAACTTCAACGTTCCTTTAAAATACACACCTTGAATATTTCAGATCTTACGGTGAAAGACAAGACTGGATAACTCTGTTGGAAATATTCCGATAAATTAACTGCCTTACTGTTTATTCAACAATTTCCCGAGAAACTCTCTAAATAAACTTTCTATTAAGAAAGGTGAAAATGCTTATTTATACGAGTTTTAATCTTGTGTAAGACTTTTCTGTGTCGTTAATAACAATTTCAAACTTTGCGGCGAGAAAACTTAGTTTTTTCGCCCGAAATTCGTAAGGGAATAAAACGATAAACATAATTTGAACCTTAAAAGGAGCGAGAGCGCGCTTCAAAGGGAAATTGTCCGCCATTTTTCTAGACGTGGTGGGAAATTCGACGTCAACGGCAAACGAGGTTAGAATCTATTACGGCGGCCTGTTTTACCTACCGAGGAGGGAGCCAATCTAATTCCGACTGAAAAATTCCATTCCGAATTCCAAAATGAAATATCAAAAGAGTTGGGCGTGAGTAAAGTTGCCGGTAGCCATTTTCATTATTTCATATCCGAGGGTATTGTATATTCCAAGCTAAATATTCACCATAATTGCCCTGTGCCCTGTAGGGTGCGGATCCAACGGAGCCTTGTTCGATTGCGTGCATTAATGGCGATAATTAAACGTCCAATATTTTTACACTCTTTTGTCGATATAAATCAACTCCTTTATTTTCTCCTTGCTGAATGCAAAATTTAATTCCTTTTTATATATAAAAGACAAGTTTAGATACTTACACGTTACCTTCAACAAAATATATCATTATTATTATAATAGATCCTTAATAAATCAAAATGCTTACAACTTCTTAATGAACCTTTATCATAATTATCATTAAAAGTGTTAGGGTTTGTTCTCGGAACCGTCAGAGTTTTTCGGGATACCTGTACTCTGAGAATTTTATACTTCTAATTGGTCCGCAGAGGCTGGAGAGTGGCTAGGGTGGGTGGGGTGCTCCCTCATGTTGAAGAGGGCTCAGAAAAAAATCTGAGATTTCTCCACACAAGAGAGTGCGGCTAATATCCGTGGCTCTATCTCGCGGGCATGGTCGGACTTCAATTCCTGCAGCTCAGAAGAGATGGGTATGTCGCCACCCACTTATTCAGGCTGCTGCGAGGATATATCGAGAACTCAGCTTTGTAGGAACGCGTGTGTCTCTATGTTCCTGATATCATAGAGTATTCTATCTTCCTGCCTTCAGGACTAATCTGCCAATTGTTCTGCTGGTGTGGAGGAGTATATTGCTCCTAAACTAAATCTCTTCCAATATTGGCATATTTTACATCAGTGAGGAGAGATTCTAAAAGAAAATCTTATCGATTCTCGAAAGAATCTCCCCATTGACGCGACCTTCTCTACTGTCTGAATTTTTTTGTTCTGCTCACCTTAAATATTTGTAAATCTAATAAAAACGATTATTATTATTATGGTCGGTTTATCAGAAAGAAAGGTATATAATTCAGATGCTTAAAGATAGCAATAAGTCGGCTCAGAAACTATCAACTCTGTTTTTGTGATAAAACCATTAAAAATATATTTTCCTGAGATTTGCATCCTCGCTGTGTGATGGCGCGCAGAGTCGCCATTTTATAATTAGTCCCTAATTACATCAGCCGCAGCGGAATCCTCACTGCGGAGTATAATTTATATATTCTGTTTCAGTAATTAATACATCCGACAGGAGCGGAGTTGGAGGGGGAGGGGGGGGGGGGCAGTGGGGCGGAAAGCGGAGGGGTAGAAGAAAGAGCCGAATAATAAAGGCTTAGGAGACTGTATCCAGATTGTTACGTGATTTAGGAAATACGCTTTATTTAGATTAGCGTTCTGATTCCCTGCTGCAAAATTCACCCATTTTTAAACGAATCGTAAGAATTCCTATTTATTGTTTTACGTGTGGTTTACCATTCATTTTTTTCGTCAGATATAAAACATTATTAATGTTTACTAATTAGTATTAAATACATTATTAATTATTTATTTTTTTAATGCTTATAAAAAGCAATTACATTGTGTCCTGCTAATAAAGACACGATAAGACAGTAATTAAATAAGTATGTAGTTCGTTTTAAACAACTGTGGCGGGGTTTCATATGATCTTTTTGACCAAATTTCTAGTTTTTAACTTTATTCTATCATTTAAAAATATTGAGTTCAACTCTGAATGAGTATCGGAATATTTAACCCATGTTAGATAGTAATATTTTAATTTATAGAACGTTAGATTGTTAGAATCCACAACTAAAAAAATACGTAGTTTTTGGTTACATAAGTACCTCCTGACCAGTGGCGGTTCGTGGCCTATCTCAGTTGGGCTCAATCGGATATTAAAAAATATTTTTAAAAATAGGCAGAATGTTACTGAACTCAGAAAACGTTGCCTCTAAAGAGTGTTATATATGTTTTTTCAAACCCAAAAAATCCCCTATCTAAATCTTGTATTTATCTTTTCCATATTTTTTCCTGGGTCTAAAAGAATTTCATCACATTACTGCACCAGCGATTAGCGATTAGCAACGACACACAAATCGGCGATTCATGAAAAGCCTCTATCTAAAGAATATAATGTTCATAAGATATAGAAAAATAATATATATGTATATGTATGTAGGACGTAGGTATACATATGCGATAATCACGATTTACGCCAGAAATATTCGTTTTTTTTTTATATATACTTGCCAATGTTAGCAAATGCTAGAAATGCGGCAACAAAACCGTAACATCTATAGTGCTTCATTTATTTTAATAGCAAAAAAAAAAACGATTTTCAAAAGTGTATTTCTACCGCTCTAGACCCACTAGTATATTGTATTGTGCGAACTATTTCTTGGGACAAAAAGTCCCATGAAAGTGCTGAATTCATAACGCGCACATAGGATTCATTTGGGTAGTATTATTCGAATTTTAATTGGGGGGCTGTTTTAAGTGTGGTAAAATGATAATATAATGTTTTCAAGAGAAGTGTTCTTCGAGAACAGGTTGACAGTGGAAATTATTTGAGTGTTTTATACACAAGCTTTTGTTTCATTCCACATAATTATATATTTTTATTTAGATTTATTAATCTGAGTGTAACGGATTTGTGGATTCACGCACGTGGCTAAAGACATGAATATTAAAACTGGCATTGTCGAGAAGCAATTCTTATGTTGAATAATTGATCATAATATGATAATCTCCGCTTCGAATGCTGATATAGCTTGACTGAGGTGACGGAATAAGGAGGAATACGATATTAATGATTAATAATTGCACCCCCATGACAGGTAATCCTCGTTAGACCGTGGCGAGGATCACCCCGCACCCCATGGACAACGTACTCTAGCATGAGGAGGCAAGGCAAGGTATCTGGTGGAGGAAGTTAGGCAGCTAATATAATATGTACGTCTTGATATACCCTGCCATAATCCGTTACTCTCCCAGTTTGGTAAATTATTAAAATAACAGTCGACAAATAATAGAGGAATTTGATTAATCCGAGTCTGTTTGATATGTAAATTGGTTTGCGCCTGCGCTGGTAACCAATCCGGTTCGCCGGGAACAGGGTGGTCGCTAGCATTCTGCTGTGTCGACATTTTACTTTAACTGTTCGGAATAGTTTTAATCAGTGCTGAATGTGTTTAATTAGAAATAAATATTATTGTCTTTTGACTTCTACTACTTATGAAGTTATTGAATTGTTGTATTATCGTTAGTTTTATTTTGAATACTACTAGACGGTATCTAACGCGCACAAAGCTGCTGCTTTATTCAAATTGCTAGTTAAAAAGCTCAGACCTCTTTTTATAGCTAATCACAACGCTCAGCAGAGGTATAAACTGCACCGAAAATCGCCAATGAAAAAAATCACTAAAAAATTCCCTTGTTAACGGAGCTTTATCGCATCCATCCCCGTTTCGGTTAAGTTTCTACATCGTCTGAACGTTATCTTACGAATATACGACCCATCAGTGGTTGAGTTGGGATCGCGTCTGGGTCCCACCCAGACGTCTTAAGTTCAATTCCTCGGCTGGCCATGTCCTCCATCACGACACAAGCAACATTTTCCACTTAGTGTGATAGTAGTAGGAGATTTTCAAATATTATCAGGTTATTCGTAACCCGGGAATGTTTATCTTTATTTAGCAAAAAATATATATATATATATACATATATATGAACAATATGAATAAAAATGTTAAATATAGAAAAGTATCTAACACTATTTGTCGTATCAATTTGCCAATTTCGTAAACAACAAAATATTTCTCTACCACCTTGTATGTTTGAAAGCCCGAGTTGTGTGTTTAATTCAAACCAATTTCTGTGTTAATTAAACAGTAATTAGTAAGTGGAGCCCTCTCCGGCAGCTACCTTGTGCTTTATTATGAAGGTACCGATATACCTACTGCCTGCTATCTGCTATATGCTATCTGCTATCTGCTATCTGCTATCTGCTATCTGCTATCTGCTATCTGCTATCTGCTATCTGCTATCTGCTATCTGCTATCTGCTATCTGCTATCTGCTATCTGCTATCTGCTATCTGCTGTCTGCTGTCTGCTGTCTGCTGTCTGCTGTCTGCTATCTGCTATCTGCTATCTGCTATCTGCTATCTGCTATCTGCTATCTGATGTCTACTTACCCCTAGGTATATTGAGGTCTACGCTAAGAGTATACACTCGTATACTTTTGCGCCCTTGAGGTGATTTTCCCACGAAAACAGCGCTATAGAAGTAATCCAATTATTATTATTACTGAGCAATGTTATGTTACTTCTTATCTAGCATCTTCATTTGACACCTCTCCGTAGCAAACTCCTCTGTAGATAGTACCAGAAACCCTACAGAATGCAATGTTATGGATCATTATTAATTGTCCCCGCTGAAAGTGCACTGATCGTGGTAATTTTTCAGAACTCCAGTCTTCTCTTGAACATTACCTACAACCTACATCACAGTCTGCACGCATGCTCAGCGATAGCTTCTCTCCCGGTCATTGTGAGAGAAATGCTCGAGTGACTTGATCATCGTCTGATTGTGAGATTTGCCGACAAAGAGAAATGAATGAAATGAGATTCCTCATCTTGTTTTATCTACTATGATCCTTGCTGTTTATTTTGCTCAAGCCCTATTCACAAGAGGGTAGGCTTTTGCACTGGGAATTGACATTCACACCGAGTGCTATGCGTTTTTTGGTTCGATTTGATTTATATAATCACTTGGTTCGGTGTACACACTGCTCTAAACTTTAGATTGCTTGAATTGTACGGCATTAAAAAAAAACCCTTTTTGAAATGGGCTTTAACTTGCAATGTCCAGATCATTTGCGTGCAAGAATAACAGCATACCTACTCCTTCAACTGGGACCAACAGAAGTGAGTAGACGAGTGTGCGGATGTGTGGGTGTAAGTGTGTAGATGTGTGCATGTGTGATTAGATAACAGAAGGCAAGTGTTGTGTCTACACAAGAGCAAGGCTGGTATTAAATTAGAGGGAATATTTGTGTTCCGCGCGGCATGCTGTCACCCTGATAGCATTATTTGACTAATGCGTCGCTAACACGATTCATCAACTATTCTCGCCTACAATTATTAGACCTCAATGATGTCATGTTTCTACTTTAAACTAATTTACTCCTACTTGTGTACCGTGTAGAGGAGAAGTGAAATACAAGTGTTGGCTGTATACATTGTGTATAGTCTCCGCGCGTTTGGATGCCAGTGTTATTTGCTCATATTATTTCCTTAAACGGCGAAGCAAAATATTTGCGTAGCTCTCTAATTTATTTTATTCTCTTAACTGCATCGTGTTGAGTTTTCCTCATAAACAGTTTAATGATAAAATCCTTTCAGAACTTTTCATTTCAGATGCACATAGAACTGACTAAGATTACCGCCATCGGTAAACGAAGTTTGTCAAAGCGTGAGTAATTAATATTGTATTAAATACTATGAAATACTAATACACACAGCTTTGTCAAAATACTGGTAACATGCTACACTTTCTACTCTAGCGCCTCTAGCGGCCCGTTTTGTTGCATTGCCGAAATATAGCACGCTTCCAGACATTCCTTTCCTTTCTTTGCCAAAGCAAATAATTGAATATATATAGCTATAGCCTCTTCAATGCCTTTTCTTACGTATGAGCAAAAAAACAGTGTCATATGTAGGTTACCTAATTTTTAAATGAGTTTTCGATTTTAATAATTTACCTATTTACGTAAAGTAAAGAATATATTTCACATAATACGAGGTGTATTCAAAAGAAAAGGTGAATTTCGATTTTTTTCGAAAAGTATTTATTTATTCATCAATATCCATTTTCTCCCTTCAAAGTAATCCCCCTCAGATATAATGCACTTATGCCAGCTCTACTTCCAATCCTCGAAGCACTTCTGGAATGCGCTTTTCTGTATGGCCATCAGCTCGTTCTTCGATTCTGACTTTATCTCATCAATTGTGGCAAAACGCTTTCCTTTTATTGGTCTCTTCAGTTTCGGGAATAGGAAAAAGTCGCAGGGAGCCAAATCTGGTGAATACGGTGGTTGAGGCATGATTACGGTGTTGTTTTTGGCCAAATAATCACGAACAAGCATTGATGTGTGAGCTGGTGCATCATCGTGATGCAAAATCCATGATTTGTTTTTCCACAATTCCGATCGTTTGAGCCGTATTGATTCACGCAAACGTTGCATAACTTCCTTGTAGTATTCCTTATTAACCGTATGACTTATTGGCAAGAACTCATGATGCACCACGCCATTGTAATGGAAGAAATCAGTGAGCAAAACCTTCACATTTGATCGAACTTAGCGTGCTTTTTTCGGTCTTGGCTCATCTGGCCGCTTCCATTAGGATGATTGGGCATTGGTTTCGACATCATAACCATATATCCACGTTTCATCACCAGTTATGATCCTTTTGAGCAAATCTGGATCGTCGTTGACGTCATTCAACAACTCTTGAGCGATACTAATGCGACGTTGCTTTTGCTCAAAATTTAGCAATTTCGGAACAAACTTCGCTGCCACACGTTTCATGCCCAAAACATCCGAGAAAATTGCATGGCATGAGCCGATTGATATGCCAACATCCTCTGCAACTTCCCTAATAGTGATTCGACGATTTTCCAAAACCATTTTCTTCACTGTTTCGATGTTTTCTTCGTTTGTTGACGTGGTTGCAACTCCAGGACGCTCATCGTCATTAACATCTTCTCGGCCTTCTGTAAAGCGCTTGTACCACTTATAAACACTTTTTGAGACAAAGTAGACTCGCCGAATGCCACAGTCGACATTTTAAGTGCGTTGGAGCACTTTATTCCATTTTTAACGCAAAATTTAATACATATTCTTTGATCCATTTTTTTTCAAAAGTAAAAAATCGTAGAACACACAAAAACGTGACTAATCTTTCCAGTTGTCAAAAACAAACCACTAATCCAAAATGGCTGATAATGCTAACATATGATAAACATATGTGTACCAAAATAACAAAAAAAAATCGATAATCGAATGTACACAGCCCGCGAAAATTCAAAAATCACCTTTTCTTTTGAACACACCTCGTATTCTTTAAAATGTATGAAAGAAAACCAACTCGTACAACTCTCGCCGCTAGATGTCAGTAATTCGTATGTTGCCTTCCCAATGTATGGAAAATGTCAGAAGCTGGATGTACGAGTATACAACCATTCTGCAGTATTTGATTATATTAATTACAAAGTAAATCACCAAACTCATCAAATTAATAATAATTTATACGATAAAAGCAAAAATACTTCGTAGTGTCATTATTAATAAAATTAATAAGAAATACTTAGCGCACACCTCTGTTTAATATATAAATATCAACATGTTTTGGAAGTGAGGCTTCCATTATCAGGATACACAGTGTGCTGATGCAGTATATAAGCTTCGCTTCGCGTGGTGTACACAAAGTACTTGTTATTAATTCTATTAAATTTATGATGGTTTAAAATTCTTTAAAGTGAATAACGAAATACACAATGCCTTTACAGACTTCTTTCTAAGGTGTGTAAATTTCTATAGAGAGTGATATATACAACACACATCATTCACTAACACAATGTTTTGAGTAACTAACTGCTCTAGGCAACATGCTATGTGGCCGACTACTAGTGTTATGCACACTTTTGTATTTTCGGTCTCCCATAACCCTCACCGATATTAGGATCTGATAATGCCGATGAAAGAGAGGTTTTGAGTAACTAACTGCTCTAGGCAACATTCTTTGCGGCCGACTACTAGTGTTATGAAAAATTTAGTATTTTCTGACTCCCATAACCCTCACCGATATTAGGATCTGATAATGCCGATGAAAGAGAGGTTTTGAGTAACTAACTGCTCTAGGCAACATGCTATGCGGCCGACTACTAGTGTTATGCACACTTTAGTATTTTCGGTCTCCCATAACCCTCACCGATATTAGGATCTGATAATGCCGATGAAAGAGAGGTTTTGAGTAACTAACTGCTCTAGGCAACATTCTTTGCGGCCGACTACTAGTGTTATGCACACTTTAGTATTTTCGGTCTCCCATAACCCTCACCGATATTAGGATCTGATAATGCCGATGAAAGAGAGGTTTTGAGTAACTAACTGCTCTAGGCAACATGCTTTGCGGCCGACTACTAGTGTTATGCACACTTTAGTATTTTCGGTCTCCCATAACCCTCACCGATATTAGGATCTGATAATGCCGATGAAAGAGATGTTTTGAGTAACTAACTGCTCTAGGCAACATGCTATGCGGCCGACTACTAGTGTTATGCACACTTTAGTATTTTCGGTCTCCCATAACCCTCACCGATATTAGGATCTGATAATGCCGATGAAAGAGAGGTTTTGAGTAACTAACTGCTCTAGGCAACATGCTTTGCGGCCGACTACTAGTGTTATGCACACTTTAGTATTTTCGGTCTCCCATAACCCTCACCGATATTAGGATCTGATAATGCCGATGAAAGAGATGTTTTGAGTAACTAACTGCTCTAGGCAACATGCTTTGCGGCCGACTACTATATATTTAATTCAAAACAGTACTCCTTCCTCCCAGAGAGCTTTCGCTTTATTAAACTTTACATAAAAACAGTGCGGAGACAATAGAGTTCGCTTCATAAAGCCCCTGCATGCGAATTCTGGGTAGGTGGCAGCGTGATCCCCCGCTGGTAACAACGCGATCGAGTCCTGTCAGACAGGAATAATGGCGACCTTTCACCTCGTTTTGAACAATTACCCCAGATGCGTCCCATATTGCGTTTGTTTAGTGCAATTCCTACAGAGATGTTGCAGGGAAGCGTGGTTCCGGCGTGACGCGTGGCAATGCACGCGTGCTGGGCGCGTGCGACATGGCGGGGCACAGTTAGGGCACTCCCTCGCGGGAGGAAAATACTCGCACTAAAAGGTCATCATTGTCCAAATCGGATATGAGACCATATATTATCTTCTGTTAATGTATACTGTACAACCAACTCCCCACTTCAACAATAGACCAGCCTACAGAATATGTCTACTCCCTACAATAATATTATTTAATGTCATTTCTATGGGCCGTTGATTGCAACTCCAAGTATTGAGAATGATTATGAAAACTTAATTTAATTGCCCAATAAAAAAAAATATTTAGACTAATTGATTTATCAAATTTACTCAAAGGACGCCTGTGACATTAATAAGTTTAATCTGAAGCACGTCATTACTTGGCGTAAACCCCTTCGCCCGCATGGAGGACGCTAACCCTTCCGTTGCGGGGCTGGAAATAATAACACATAATGAAACGTCAACAAAATGCACGCAAAAGCTTTTTATGTAACTTCAGGAACACACTAAAGAATCCATGCTCAAAACATTTTCTTGATTTTTATTCTATGGTTTAAATATACTCATTACGAAAAATTTTCAACAACAATAATAACGGCCTCCATGGTCGAAGGGTAAGAAGGCTCTCTTGTACGAATCCGAGGGTCGCGGGTTTAAATCCCGGCGTGCGCAAGTAAATTTTATTTAATTAATTCGTGCTGTTTCACGATTAATTAATGTAAAAATAATATATAGTATATTTGTGAAAGATACTCTTTGTATCGCCCTGGTGAAAGACCACCCTTCAGAATTGAAACGTTGTTTGAAATGGCTTTTAGCCGTGTTTGGTGACCAGATCTGAATAGCCAGGTATTTCCCCACATTCCTCTCCCCCTCCTCCTTCCCCTCCCCAATACCTTCAGCCTCATAACACTCCCTAATCGGGGATGTCAGTCTTACTGGCTCCAGACGGTTGGGAGCAGTTGGGACCCTTGTGTGGTATTCATGTATAAAAAAAATAACAATCAAAAATCCAATTCCCCAATCTACTTTTCCCACCCCAAAAAAGGAGAAGTTTGGTATTCTTAATGAAATTTTGCTTTTTTTGACGTTCAAAATAAGAACGAAAATTATTGGGTATCATATGGTAGCATATGACAACCTCAAAACGTTACTCCAAACCATTCATTATCCCGGGCAATGCCGGATACTTCAGTTAGTTGAATATAAGACAATATGAAACGGTGGTATGCCGTAACCTTTCATCCTGTGTTTGTAATAGTTTTGCCGATTAATTTTCTAACCCGTGTCTATGGATAAAGCTGAGTTTAGTCTTTCATAAAGGAGATTACTGTATTCAAATATACGTTAAAAATAATAGGAAAAATCTTTTCTGGTGTGCAAATATCAAGCAATATTTTTTTTCGAGAATTCGAAAAAAAACGGTCAGGACACCCCTGGTTTTTGGGTAGATAATTAAAGGAATCCGTTTTGGTGTGTGCTTAAAACGACATACAAGTATGATCATTTACCAGTATAATATTATTCAAAACACAGAGTAAGTGCGGTGTCATCTTAACGCTACACTACGTGCATTGTATTTCCACCCTTCGGGCCCGCCGCGGTCCGCAGAGGGTTAGAACGCTGTTTGCCAACAATACCGGCAGAAACTCAATTTGGTACGATTAATTTAACCCTTTGAATTAAACCAACGACAAAAAATGCCAACACTTCTTCCCAGGCCTCTTTTTATCCCGGCAATTGAGCGCGCGTGACACTGAACACGCAGCCAGGCTCGGAGCGGGCCGCACCAACTGAGTGGCTGTAGAATGGTTTATAATAACATTATTTAAGATGCTCCTATATAAATAGCAGGTTAACTTGATTCAGTATCCTGGCCTTGGTTAAGGTGGTTTTAGTGGCTGCCGGGGTGTTACAGGTTCCAGGGTCTTCTAAGTGTGTGTGTTTTTTAATAGTTGAATTACAAACATCTAATTCCCTATTTAACGGTGTTCCCCCTTTGCGAAAGAATTTGATATTTATATACAAAATTAAGCTGACAAATAAGAGCGTGTTTTTTTTTCAAAAACGCGTTGAAAGTTTTACTATTTATTGTGAATTTTGGGGACAATTTTAACTGATCTTCGGCCTTATGTAATCACCGGGCTAATGGTTACACAAACTCGTTTTCTCAAACAGACAGTATTTAGGGGCGTGTAAAAATTCTATTTTATTAATCCTATAACAGTACGATTTGCGTATCACTAAAATTAATTAGCTTTGTTCAAATAAACGCAGATTTTTGTCCTACCAAAATAGAAAATAATCCAAATATGACAATGGCCTCACCCGAATTGTTTCCCTGCGGAGTGTCGCTGATACGATAGTGATTTTCTTTAATATTGTTGTCAAACAATACTGTGCTAGAAACTAATCCTAATTATCCTGCCAGCGTGCACTGAAATAAGATTTTGAATTTAAATTATATACAGTTTTTTTCTGAATCTCTGGAGAACTCTACTAATCAATATAAAATGAAACAATAAAAATTATATTGTTTAAACCACTATTTAATAAATAAATGTCTATAATAAATAAATAATATGTAGGTTTGTGTGTGTGTTTTATGATAGGATATGTTAAGGTTAAGATAAGTATAATATAAGATAAAATATAATATAAGATAAGTATCTATATATGTTAAGGATGAGATAAGTTATGAGATGTATGTTAAGGTATGATATGTTAAGTTTATTAAATGATATGGATTATTATATTAAGTTATAAGTTAGATAAGGAATATTATACCATGCCGTTATATGTTAAGTTATAAGCTAGATTGTAGTATGTTATGGTAAGCTACAAGTAGATAAGCTGTGTTTTATTGTGCTATGTTATGTTAAGTTTAGTTATGGGTAGTTAAGTAGTTCGTGGAAGGGAATGGCCGACCCAGGTGTCGATGAGGCTCGCTATCCATCACACCGCCAATCCTTCGTTAGCGCGAAGAGGAGGAAGGAACGTGAACAATGTCGAATTGGCACGTGGAATATCAGAGGAGGAATGGAAAGAAAGATGAATGAACTATGTGATACGATGGGAAGAAAAAGTCTGGATGTACTCTGTATAACAGAGAGTATGAAAAGGGCGAGCGGTACGATGCAGCATAATGACACGCTCGTCATCTGGTCTGGGAGACCAGATACAGACAGGGCTTGTCAAGGTGTTGCAGCGTTACTGTCTCCTAGAATGGTGGAATATATGTTGCAATATGAATGTGTAAGTCCGAGAATAATGTGGATCCGATTCAAAATCGGATTGACAAGAGTGTTTTTAGTTATATGCTATGCTCCTGTCAACTCTGAAAGCGATGAAGTGAAAGATGATTTTTGGACTGGTGTGAGCGATGTGATGAGATTAAAAAATATGAATGAAAGGATTATAATGGCAGGGGATTTCAATGGGTGGGTGGGTATTAGAAGGGATGGTTTTGAATCAGCTTTAGGTGTATTTGGGGATAAAAGAACGAATGACAATGGAAACAGAATGCTTGAAGTATGTTTAGAGTGGAACCTATTTGTATCAAATACCCTTTTCAATCATAAAGGTATCCATCAATATACGTGGGAAAGAGGAAATGAGAGGTCAATGATTGATTTTGTAGTAATTGACTCTAGGTTGAGAGCTGTCACCGCAGACACCAGAGTTTTCAGAGGGGCTGAGGTAGAAACCGACCATTTCCTGGTTGTGTCGAGAGTAAACCTCTTCCGCGGCTGGCGCTCTAAAGTGAAAACGGTGTCGACCCCAACTAGAGTCAAAATAGAAAAACTGCAAAACGATAATGTAAGAAGTAAGTATGAAAATTGTGTAGAGATGAGACTGAATGATAAGGTAATGGACGGTCTAAGCATAGATGAAACATGGGACCACATAAAAGTGAGCCTCTGTGAATCTGCTAGAGAGGTATGTGGAATAAGTACGCAAGGTAGAAAGAAAGGTGATGCATGGTGGGATGATGAGATTAAAGCACTGGTCTAAGAGAAGAAGAAAGCGTAGTTATTTCTGATAGCGACTGGCAGTGCTTCTAGCGAAGAGAGGGATAGAGCGAAAGAAGTGTACAAGGGATGCAAGAAAAGAGTACGTGATGGAGTGAAAGAACGAAAGAAACGCCTGGAAGAGGAAGAGGGGATCAAAATGACAAACCACTTCCAAGAAAATATAAAAATATTTTGGAAGGAGGTCAAAAGGTCACGGAATGGTCCAGAAAGTGGATGTGTGAAAGTGATAAAATCGAAAGATGGAAAAATGTTGACGAATAAGAAAGAAAAAAGAGACGTGAATAAATATGAACGACGATAAAGAAATATGAATGACGATGGGGTGAATGTTCCCAAAATTAGCATGGATGAAATTAAAAATCAATTAGATGTATGAAAAATGGTAAGGCTGTTGGTTTCGACAAAATTGCTGCTGAATACTTTAAAGGAAATAGCAGTATAATTCTCACATGGTTATGCAAACTTTTTAACCAGTGTCTAGAGGAGGGTTACACCCCATTAGATTGGAGAAGGGCTGTGATCATGCCTCTATACAAAGGTAAAGGGTCACGCATGGAATGTGGAAATCACAGGGCTATTATCCTGCTAAGTTCAGTTGGGAAGCTGTATGGTAGGATATATGGAGGATTGAAAGGGTACAAATGAAAACAAAGGATAAAATATGGGATGTGCAAGCCGCATTTATGAGTGGAAGGGGGTGCATGGATCAGATTTTCTCTTTGCGTATGCTCACAGAGAAGTTTCTGGCAAAAAAAAAAGTTTGTAGATCTACAAAAAGCATACGACAGAGTTGACAGAAAAAAGTTATGGAAGGTATTGTATAAGTATGGTGTGAATACAAATCTTATACAAGCAATCGCATCGCTGTACGAGGGAAGCGTTGCATGTGTTAGGGCAAACGGTGATTTTACGAGGTGGTTTGACATCACAAAAGATGTTACGCAAGGCTGCTTAATGTCACCGTGGTTATTCAATCTATACATGGATAATTGTATGCAAGAATTGAAAGAGGTGGGCCTGGGCGCGAAAATGAGTAGTCTGCAAGTATGTTGTCTGTTGTATGCTGATGATGCGGTGCTGATTGCTAACAGTATGGATGATCTACAGTCCCTCGTATCTAGGATGAACGAAGTATGTATGAAGAATGAACTAATGATGAATGTAACTAAGTCTAAAGTAATGGTGTTTGAAAAGGAAATTACGAAAACAGTGTGCAAAATAGTTGTGAATGATGAATACTTGGAGCAGGTCGATGAGTTTGTATATTTGGGAAGTATGTTTACGAGAGATGGAAAGACTGATAGGGCTATTGAAAGAAGGTGAATGCAGGAAACTTCATTGACGGAGGACTGAACGCGGTTGGCGCTAACAAAAAGTTGTCCAAAGAAGCGAAGCTAGCAGTCCACAATGGAGTGCTGATACCAACCCTGATGTATGGCAGTGAGGCATGGAATTGGCAGAAGAAGGATGAAAGTAAACTGAATGCCGTAGAAATGAGATCTCTGAGACGAATGTGTGGTAAACCATGTATGATCGTGTGAAAAATATTGAAATTCGTAAAGAATGCAAGGCTGATGTAAGCGTAATGAGTAAGATTAAGAAAGGGACGCTTAGATGGTTTGGGCATGTGGAGCGAATGAACGAAGAAAGGAGTGTAAGAAGAATGTATGACGCGAATGTGAATGGAAGAAGAAGCCGGGGACGTCCGAAGAAGACATGGCACGATCAAGTGAATCAAATACTTGAGTCGGGCCATGCCAGAAGTCGGAATAATAGAAGAGAATGTATGAGACGATGTATGAATGTGAATGAAGCAAGAAGTGTATGCCGAGATCGAGTTGTTTGGCGGTCCGTCCTCTCTGCCTACCCCTGCGGGGAAACGGCGTGATGGTTAGTTAGTTAGTTAGTTAGTTAATATCTAAATGTTCCGAAACCAATGGCTCCATTATCAGCATACATGTACTGTGAAAGACAAATTATAAACATAGCCAAAAATTAACGATAAGTGGTGAGACAGGTAAATAATTGGGTATTAATATTTAATATTATTATTAACAATAAGTGTTGAGAGAGGTAAATAATTGGGTATTAATGTTTAATATTATTATTAACAATAAGTGGTGAGAGAGGTAAATAATTGGGTATTAATGTTTAATATATTATTAACAATAAGTGGTGAGAGAGGTAAATAATTGGGTATTAATGTTTAATATTATTATTAACAATAAGTGGTGAGAGAGGTAAATAATTGGGTATTAATGTTTAATATTATTATTAACAATAAGTGGTGAGAGAGGTAAATAATTGGGTATTAATGTTTAATATGATTATTAACAATAAGTGGTGAGAGAGGTAAATAATTGGGTATTAATGTTTAATATTATTATTAACAATAAGTGGTGGGAGATGTAAATAATGGGGTATTAATGTTTAATATTATTATTGCTATTATTTATATTCTCTATAATAAATATTATAATTTTATAAAAATTTTGTTTATGTTATACAATTATTTTTACAATAATACTCAATAATTTTTATTATTTATTTAAGTACAATGCCACAAACTTAATTTGCGTTTATTGAAGAACTAACAAAATTACAAAACTACTTTTTTCAATGATTCCACCGTCGCGGTCCGCCCCTGGCTTAACCCATCAAATACGTCCAGATTGGTGTTTATTCATTTTTGATTGAATATCAATAAGCTGTGTGGAATTCTTAATTTACTATGCAGGTGTGTCGAATCGCTCCAAATAATAAACCGAATTTTACGATCGTCTACTCAACTGAAACCCCTTCGCATGATAAAAGTGGAGTTTTACGATTAGTGATACTATTTATTCGGTGGCAGTAAATCATTCAATTTAACAAATCCATATGAAATTTTATTCATAATTGAATTGTTTTATGAAAAAACTAGAGATTCCCATACTAAATAATACGCCTGCACCTTGAATTCATGAAATGGTACTTTGTTAATTCCTATCATAGTTAATTACAATTTAAAAATAATTTATCGTCAATCTAATTTTTTTAAATTTGAATGGTAACAATCCTCCCTAACCCTTACTATTACAAATACAATGTTTTTAACAATTGAATTTATACAATTTAAATGTATTCATTTACTGCAGAGGTTTCCAATCGAGGTGGAGCCGTTTTCGAGAGGGACACACCATTTGTTTTTAAATGAAACGTTTCATAAAAATTTTAATTGTTTTTTATTTATTTTTTATAAACGATATTTCTTAAAAAATAACTGTAACATGAGAGCTAGGTATGTAGGTACCATACTCCCAGTGTAATTAAATGGTTATTTTAAATGTACATAATATGGGTAGTAGTTATTTCATAGTAAATTTGTTTTGCTATGCTCTCATAACATGAAAATAATGCAATGATGGGATTACGTTATTAATTTATTTCTAAATCGGTAGCTTTTGTGATTAATGGTGTACAAAGTTACGGAATAATAGTCATATTAAAACATATTAGTACAAATTAGTAATTAAGTAATGCGCGCCACACTGCGGCCTGGCGGCGGAGAGCCGGGCGAAGCGATTCGCTGAACTGCCACGATTAATTCGTATTGCCTTATTCAATATTATTAATATCAATTTGCCGGTTATTGTTCTGACCCCCGGGACAGTGTCGAGTTCTGACGTCACAGGTCGCATGGTCACATGGCCACACCGAATGGTGACTACTCGTGGGACAGTGGTACAGAGGAAGACGTTTCATTCTTTTGCGGAACTTAATCTTGAAATTTTAAATCGATCGGAGTTTGGGGTTCAGATGATTGTAATTCGATTCTTGAGACGCATAGTGGGAATAACACAACGGGGCTGAGTTATAGATAGACCGCAAGCATAAGAAGGTGTCTCTTGGTATGCGCAGAAAGGTCGTGATTTATTAGTAATTCGCTAACGTTCGTTTGTGGCTTGCCACGCCGTACTCGCCTCCCGCACCGCTTCATTCCAGACGAGAACAGAAGCTAGGCAACGGTCTTTTATTTTAGTCGATCTATAGTAGCATCGTAACCCTGCTACCATATTTAATTTTTTTTTTTCTTACCGAAGCTGATTGTTACAACTTACAACTAAAGCGACACTGGATGTATTAATTGTTTTTGAGTTTAATTCGTAAAACTCCATTTATTTTTTATTTAATGTAAATCAATTTTAAAAATGTTATAAAGTTCTGCTATTATTTTAAGTTTTTTTTATTATTGTGGCAGCTGTTTCGGCTTTCAAAGCCATTTTCAAATTACATTTGATACGGCGAAAACAGATTGCAACTGTACGTACCTCACAGAATAGAGAATCTATTATCACTATTTTTTTTTAAAGTAAATCTGTTTCACCGGTAAAAAATTCTTTTAGACATCATAAAAATTGAAATGGGGTGGGGGTAAATAAAATCATATAGATAAGTCGTCTCAACGTGGCTTAACCACAGTTTGAAAATGGGTTTGAACGCCGAAACAGCTGTCACAATAATATAAATAACTTATATGTTTGCAGAACTTAATAATAACATTAATAAATATGATTTAGATTAAACTTTCAAAAGAAAATATTAAAAAATCTCAACATGTGTTAGAAGTAAGAGGCAGTTTAAAGCCAATGATTGCTGCACACCAAGCGACGCGACGAATCAACTCCCCAGAAGGATAAAAGAGGGATAAAACTGTAAAATAGTACAAATCTTCCAATTAAAGTCCGAACAGTGAAAAATTATGCCAAGCATCTTCATCATTATCATCATCATCATCATCATCATCATCATCATCATCATGATTATTATTATTATATTATATAATAATGATACCTTTCAATTGTGAAATGTTGTGGTAGAACGTAATGAAGGCAGAATCATTTCTTATTCAATAAAAGGGTCGGGACTCACCTATCAGCGAATCCGGAGAACATATGCGCCGGGAAGGGCGGCATGGAGTGGCGCGGAGGAGCGGGCGATGGGGAGGGTGGTCTGCTACCTCCTCCCACGCCCCTGCAACACCCAACTTATTATAGTATATCTACAGTTTTACTGCACACTCCACAGCATTACATTGTGTACAATGTCCATAATATTTCAGTTAAATTCCGGCAGGACTTTTGCGAAGATTATACATTGCATGTCCATATTATATCGATCACATCGATCTAAAATGATAGTCTCCTGAGTATTTAATATTACCCATTTCGTCCACTTATATATACGCCGGAATACACGAACTGTTACAAGCAGTCGATTTCCGAAATACTTGGATTGCCTTGTTTTTTATGTTTTGTTTTTCTATTGGGCAGTTACTACTTGAAGCTGTCGATATTGACTGCTTGTATCAGTCCGTGTATACCCATCCATACTTCTTGTGGCAGGCTGCTCTGGTCGTGATGTTACCATGGGAGGAGGGCCCACCCATAACGTCAATCTCGGCCAATCTCGAGCCGTTCGAAAAATGCGTCACGGCACCATAAACGTTCGCAGCCCGATTCGCCAACTCCATTTCTGACCTGTGTTTTGTCCCACCAACAGTGTTAAACCTAATTTAGTGTTAACCTATTCGCACGGTAAGTGGAACACTTCCATCCACCCTACTTCATTTGTTCCCTATCCTCTCGAACATCGCACCGCCCACTGTAAGACAAGAGACAGCAGCCTTCAGGGAGTACAAAAAGGTAGTGAATAGTAAATTCCACTTCTAGATGACCTTGCGAACCTCCCGGCCAGCCGCCTGACGCGCAGAAAACTTATTTTGAGTGAAGGCGACAAACTGCTTCTTTCACGACGCTCCTCTGAAGAGTCGTAGCTAACTCAGTGGTAGACCTCGGACGTGAAAAACAAGCACGCTGTTGTAGACCCTACAAATTGGCAAGGTTCTCTCTCCGACATGGACCTCATTAAACCGCTTCCGATGCAATCACAACCGTTGTGCGTATATGACGCATAAATGGGGCCTAGAAGATTCCGATCTGTGGGAATGTGAACAAATTCAAACAATAGAACACATCGTTGACTGGCTAAACAACCTCAGCATCCCACTATGACCTCCAGCAATCTCCTCCACCATAGGAAGAAGAAGAAGTGTTGATCTTCGCAGTATAGTAGCGCTGGTTGTAAAGATCGCTAAGTCTCACCAAGAGAGTCCCGCCACGTTCCAATTACCTATACGGAGAAAATCCATCGTGATCTTCTTGGATTGAATTTCACCATATAAAAACCGAAGTTTCCTAGTACCTACCTACTGAAGTTCTGACCAACTAGGCATATCTGCATATGCAATCGTTTTACCTATAGATAATAGAAACAAGGGAGATGGTCCATGATCAATGAACCATTATTAGTATGCATACTACTGCAAGTCACATCTACGCACGCCTCTGTTTCTACATACACACGAGACATACATATTTCATTGTCTCCGCCCCTTTGATAGTTCGTGCACTTTGGTCGTAGCTTGGCGACAGTCGGCCCGCTTCTGTGCCATATCTCCCTCTATTTCTATTATCTATGATTTTACCATAGGGATGAACAACAATTTCTTAGCATTCAGATATGAGTCGTGGAGTTTCAAAACCCGCTCTGGAAATTTTTGCTGGTTTTGAAACATTTCCGAAAAGTGTTTGAAATACATTTGAAGTAGGAAATATAATATTAATATTTATAGTTAAATATCATTATTTAGACATTTGCCATGAAATTTTAATTCTTTTTATATACAAAGGGGTGTTCCAAACATCCCTTTGCAACTATCTCGGAAATTTCCAGAGTGGGTTTTGCAGCTCCACCACTCATATATTAAATTGATATTTGCTTACCTTGAAACAGGTGAAGGAGTATCTCCCGGATCGCTGTTCCTGGTGGGGGGCCCCGAGGCGCCCCCGGGCCCGCCGGGACTTGAGCGCTCGCCCTCCGCGTCCCCCTCGCCCTCCTGCTCGCCGTCGGGCTCGTCGTCCATGGCCGACACCTCCGGGGAAGACGTCAGCCGGCCATCGTCCGTCTGGAATATGACATTCACTTTAATATGTAAGCACGATTTAATTAATATACATATAAATATTAAAGTTTAAGCTCCTAACGAGTATGTCGGTTTGAGATCGCATGCACTATTTTATGCTTCGAAAGGGAGAACTTCTGTTTACCAGAACACGCCAATCAGCAGAGTGATTCAACTGCTCAACGATGCTGCATTGACCGTTGATATTTTTAATAT